>QUSF01000098.1:578018-601421 GCA_003676055.1 Chloebia gouldiae | reverse complement strand
ACACACACACACACACACACACACACACACACACACACACACACACACACACACAGGGAAGCTTGGCAATTTAAGCTCAAAATACAAAACTACAATGGCTGTTACAAGTTAATTGAAGTGGTTCTGGAAGCAAGAATCTTTTCAGACATAAGAACAATAATTTTTAAAGGTCAGCACTAAAGCAAAACCAACTGGCTTTTCTTGGCAGAACAAACATATGATCTGAGGTTCAGATAATTATATTGCTCTGCACAGGAGAGAATAAATGCCTTCATCTGAAAGGAAAAACCCTTTAATGCAGAACATCAGAATAATTTGTGGATCCATTTTTGCAGGAGATCAGAGACTGGATAATTGGAGCTATGCAAATTAATGGTCTAACCTGAGGATCCTTACTCAAGTGTGTAGAACAGGGCAGGCATGAGTATTCATTAAAGTCACAGGGGCTGCTGGAGCTAGAGAGAGCGAGTTCAAGGACCGGCTTTCTGGGAGGAAGGAAAATTAAATGTCATGCTTCGGGACATCAAACTGATTACTGTAAGGATCCAGGAAGGGCACAGCTCTCACTTTGATGTGGAGTAATGGACATTATGTTTGAGAGGTGCAGGATGCAGCTCTCTGCCCCAGACCTTTGAAGTCTCAGGTGCTGGTCACCGAGAGAGACAGGAAAATAAAGTATACATCAACCCCAGAAGTTCCAGCTGTCTGGAGCTAACTCAGTCCACGGAGAGCATCAGCTCTCTGTATTATTTCTATATAATATACCAAACATGAAAAGGAGGAAGAATTCCTTTGTCTGTTGGACAATGATCTCTTAAGAGCCATGTTCACATCCAGAGTGATCACGGTTGGCTTAATTAGGGCCATTCAATGAAGTTTTCTTCCTGCAGCTCTCTAACCAAACCATCATACCAATTCCAATCCTCATTCCTCTGCCTTAGGATCAGTCTCCAAAGCACTTATCAGCCAGATGGATTTTCCTCAGGAAAAAGAAGTCTAATGCACTTCAGCACTACTTGCTTTTGAAAAACACCCAAGACTTTAATTTCCTGCCTTCCAAAGAACAGCTCAATCCTGGTGATTAAGCTTTAGTATCCACCTCCAGAAACATAATCTCCGACATGCCACTGTGGACAACTCCAACAAAACATGAGGCAATTCAACTCACACACACGCTCAGCAGCTGAAATGCCTTTCCTCCCCTTTCTCCTGCTTTGATGCACATGGTAGTGGGCTTTTTTTCCCTGCCTCTCCTATGCAGACAGTGCAGATTAATTAAACCAGACCTAGGATTAGTTTTAGGACTAGTACAGAGGCCTTACCATTATGCTTTGCACCTTAATTAGTGCCAGTCAACGCTTGATTTTATTATGTTTTTCCTTCTTCATTCACCCAGCATAAATACAGAGATTAAAGGGAAAAGTCAAGCCATTGGAATCTTAACGTGGATAAATGCTGTGAAAATGGTATTTTACACGTGAACTACCTGCATTCTGCACCTCAGCACTCTCTGCAGTGCTGGATAAAAGCCATGTGATATTCCACCTCTTATTTTAAGCCACTTTTTTAGTTTTTCAAACCCTGCCTCAGAGGAAAATAAATCCTGATACAGCATCTTTTCCAAGCAGCACAGCTCTCAAATCTGCACTCTTACTGCTGCCTGCAATTTTGAATGAAATTCAGAGGCACAGATCTAAGTCAAACATAGATCCTCTGGTAGGAAATGTTATTTATTGTATGTTCAGAGTCTTGCATGTGATTGACTGGGCAGCTTCAATACCAGCAGAGGAGGAGGAGGAAAGAAAGAGAAGGAATGAATAATCCCTTCAAGCAGGGCCAGGCTTCTTTGTTTTTAAAGCCCCAAGGTTTGGAGTTAAGTGTATTAGAAGCTCAAGTTTCATCTTGAACTCTTTTGTCCCCCCTGAGCCAGGGGACTTTTCCTTGCACCCTTGGCAAAAGCCACAATCTTTTAATCTGGCCAGAACCGACTGCATTAGAAATGCAGTTCTGCTGAAACTCTGGGTAAAAAGTTAACAACAAGCAGGGACTTTAAAGGGCTGATTTGCAAAACTCGAGCCATTCCCTGTGTTTTTCCAGAACTGACAGAACATGCTTCCCATCCTGCCTGCAGCCAGAAGCTGAGAAGCACTGAACATGCCACTATTACTACACCACCAGGGCCTGAAAATAAACCCAGTTCACAGCACTGAACTGAGTGATGCAAAAAGTGTAGGTTAAAAATGGAATAAAAGCAGAAGTGAAAGGGAAATAACATCATAAGTCGCTCTTATATGGGCATTGTGGATTCCCCTCCTCCCCCTTTTCCATTTCCTTTTCCCAGGGAACACATCACGTTGCAAACTGTTCATTCACAAAGTAAATGTGAAGAGCCCGACATTTGGGGAAGAAGGCGGACTTCAAAATCAGTCCTCATCACACAGCACAGGGCTTGAGGAGCTGCATGCAAAATCAACTTTGAGCTGTTGCTAAGGGCACTGAAGAAGCAGAAAGGATTTTGGAGTAGAAAAGTTGACTGTCAGGATACAGGAAGAATGATTAAGTTTTTTACTTTTAATCTTGGTGGGGAGATCACAGAATTCCAGGGTGGTCTGGGCTGGGAGGAACCTTAAAGCCCATTTTGTTCCCCCCCCTGCCATGGGCAGGGACACCTTCCACTATCCCAAGCTGCTCCATCCTGGCTGTGAACACTTCCAAGGGACAGGGATCAACACCTATTCTGCACTTGTGCTTTCCACCAGACAAATGCAGGATTGCACTCATCATTTTCCTCCACATGTAAGCAAACATCCTTTGGGCTCTGTGTCTCCTCAAGACAAGTTGAAATCACCAGCTCACCTCGTTTTTCCCAACCTGCAGGCATAAACTCCTGTGCAACAGCAGGAGGGGAGGCTGGCAGGGAGCCCGGAGTGGATAACTGATGGCATGTGATTATGGAGGGACTGGAAAAGGTGGAGGAAAGAGAGCCAGCATTGCATTTGGCACCCTGTCCTTCAGGAGCACTGGCTCTCCCTGTCTTGCCTCTAAATCAGCTCTGTCACAGCCTGGGACTCGCTCTGTCTGCCCAGAGACACACAGCTCTAGGGCTGTGCTGCTGCTGCTGTGTGCAGGGTATTTTTGCTCAGCAGAAGGGATAAGCAGGACAACAGGGATGACTCAGTCTGCTCCTTGAGGAAGGCAGGATGTTATGGAGTACCCAAATGGGGATGAGATGCAGAGCCCACGCTTATGGATTTGCAAGGATGGGGAAGAAAATCATAGAATCATCACCATGGAACGGTTTGGGTTGGAAAAGACCTTAAAGCTCACCTTTTGGGTAGGGCAGGGACACCTTTCACTATCCCACAGTGCTACAAGCCCTGGGCCCTGGCATATCACTGGACACTTCCAGGGATGGGGCTGGCACAGCTGTTCTGGGCAACCTTATAACCCTCAAAGGGAAAGATTTCCTTCCAATATCCCATTTAACCCTACTCCCAGCCTAAAGCCATTCCCTCTTTTCCATGCCCTCACAGAACAGCTCAGTCACCAGAGCCCCCCACAGCCCAGAGCCCCCCAAAAGCTCACCTGTTGTGAACCTTGGCTTAGTGGGTGGCTCCTGCACGGACATGGGGAAGGTGGCCGAGGCGGGAGAGGACTGTGCCCGGGACAGAGGCCGGTGTCCCCCGAAGGACACGGGCATGCCAGCCGCCTCCAGCGATGCCTGGTAGTTCCTCAGCTGGTGAATTCTCTGCTGCTCCAGGAGCAGGGCTTGCTGTGGGCAAGAGAAGGAGGCAGTTGCTGAAAGGTCCTTCCCAAAAGGGTTTTTGAAGGCTCTCAGGCTTGGACTCCTGTCCCTGGCATGCAGCAAAGGAAGATGTGACATTTCTAGGGCCAATTCAGACAGGCATAACACACAGAGCCTCAGCCCGAGCCTGGTGCATACTGACAAGGTCACTGCCAGGGGCAGCTCCATCCTCCCCCACAACTCCCTCATCTTCCTTCCCCTGTATTCCCACCCCACTACTCTGGGACATTTAACAGTGAAACAGTCCAAGCCATGGAACAAGTCCCCCTCAGCTAGATCCCAGACTGGAGAGGGAGCTCTGAACTGGGGGAACCAAAGAGCTGGTTCTCTTTGCAGCCACACCATCAGCTGGACAGGCTCCTAGTCAGAATGGATGGCTGTTCCATCCCATTTCCTCTATAAATTCCCCCCTGCTTTGATGCAAAACAGCTACAAAGGACACACTATTTTAAAGACTCCTGAGGTGTGACCATGGGTTCAGGATTAAGGTGGAGAGGCTTCACCTTCAGAGGTATGGTACTACTGATAATTGTGCATCATCAGCAACACAGAATTAGAAAATCCCAGGATGGTTTGGGCCTTAAAGCTCATCTCTGCCTTGGGCAGGGACACCTTCCCCTATCCCAGGTTGCTCTAAGCCCCATCCAACCTGGGCTTGGACACTTCCAGGGATGAGGTGGCTGCAGCTTTCCTGGACAAATGTAGCTCCTGAGCAACATCCCAATGACATTCCTGAAGGACATGGATCAGCTCCATTACACTGTGCTCTCTTGTTATTTTATTTATCACCTGCAATCCACAACCCTTGGGTGTTTTCCCTCAAAAGTGAGCCTGGCTGGAGGCTCCAGGATCTCTAATTCTGAAACAGGAACACCCTCCAATTGTCCCCTGTTCAGTCTTTCTCTGGTGAAATGAGTTTTAAATCATTAAACCAAAATGCAGTCTTCTGCTGGTGGCTAGTGCTCAGAAATGTTAGGATACACTTGATCTTCCCAAAGAAACGCCCACAGCAGTAGCTCAATGGCTCAATAAACACAGCAACTGTGTTTTGTGCAGGTGATCCAGACCCTACTCCCTAGGTTTTCCAGCTGGTCGGTGACTCCAGGGAAGGAATCACCTGATTTTACATCAGGTTCCTGTATCCGGCCAACCCTCGGGAGCTGGCTCCCCTCAGAGCAGCACAAGGTGCCTTCCAAGCCCAAATCCATGTCTTACAACGACCCAAGTGCCAGACCTGGCGGAAGAGCAGCTCCTGCTCTGCCTGCCTCTGCCCGGACTCCAGCTCCTGCTGCGGCTCTGCCTCCTCCTCGTCGCTCTCGATGGGCTCCTGCTTGACCTGCACCACGCTGGCCAGCCCCGGGGGCTCCTTCTGGCCCGCGGCCCGCTCGCCGTAGGGCTCCTCCAGCAGGGCCTGGTGCTCCCGCAGCTCCTCCTCCGTCTCCTCGGGGTGGCTCTCGTGCTGCCGCGCCGGCTCGGTGGGTTTGGAGATGATCTGCAAGAACCCCAAACTCATCAGAGAGCTGCTTCCCCCCACGTCAAAAGCTCGCTCTGCTCTCCAGGCTCACGGGGAGGAGCGGTTCTGAGTTATTGTCTCACAATCCAGGCCCAAAACAATGCAGGGAAAGGTCAGGGTAACTTTGGCATCAAGGGCTCTGAAATCCCGTGTCTCAAGTAATGACACCCCCTTATTTTCCACTTCATCTTCCCTCTGAAGGAATAAGAGCCTCTTGTTCCTGTATGCCTCCAGATGTTACTCCATTCACAAACCCGCAGAGCAACCATCGAGATGTTTGACAATTAAACTCTGAAAGAATACAGGGGACACAAACCCTTCAACAGAGCTTTTGCTGCCTGTTTGCTCAACATCACCTTGAATCACTCCCTGAATTTTTCCATGAGGCTGAAATAATGATTACTTGAAACTCTGTACTGTTATGGAGCTGGTTAAGAGGAAACTCAGGACATGCAGCTGAGAGCAAACCTCAAGAGCAGCATTGCTCTAACGTGAGCTTCCTAACCAGACACAGTAAATGTCTCGGAGAGGAGCTCCTAAACCTAAAGGAACAATTTAATTTCCACTGTCATTCACTCAGACTTTTTGTATGTTCTTTGGCAAGATAAAACTCACAGTTCTCTGTCTCAGACTGCCTGTGATTTTTATTTGGGATATAAAAAAACAACCTAAATGTGACCTGTTTTTAACTCCAGTGTAAGAAAACCAATCTATTTCCTCCCTTTCAAAGAGCTCAGGCTGCCTGTGTTTCACAGGCTTATAAAGAAACTGCTGCACTTTGAAAGTTGTCAGGGCAAGGTTTAATGAGGATTAGGTCATCCCTATGGTAAGCAATATTGATTTTAAATCTAATAAAGCTAAATCAAAACATGGTTATTGAACACATGCAGGAGGAGGAACTATTTGTCAGTAACTTGCTCTTTGAAGAACAGTGGCTCCAATCTGGAATTAAACCTTTTTTCCTCCCAAAAGCAGGAAGGAAGACTCTGCCATATAACCTAAGTAAGGCAGAGGGCAGGAATGGAGTTGAATCTAGCAAGGGACATGAAGAGGAGAGAAGAAAAGGAAAGAAATAAAAATAATAAAAATAAAAATAAAAATAAAAATAAAAATAAAAATAAAAATAAAAATAAAAATAAAAATAAAAATAAAAATAAAAATAAAATAAAAATAAAAATAAAAATAAAAATAAGAGGAAGGCTAAGGAGATCTGGTGCCACTTCTGAATGAAGGAAGGCACTTGGTGGCACATGAGATAAAATTAATGCCTTATTTAAGACAATCCTTCAGGAATCCCAGGACTCTGACACCAGAGGAAAAGTCTCAAACACGGAAAATTTCACTTGGTGAAGGAATTGCCAGGTTTAGGTAACACTTAAACACTTAAAAGACCTGGATATCCTTAAGTCCATGGGACTCTCATGGGTTGCACTCACAGGTGATGGGACAGGAGGCCATGGGCACAAATTAAAACTCATAAAATTCCTTCTGAACACAATAAAACTGTTGTTTTTCTTTTCCGGTGAGGTTGGTCAAACACTTGAGCAGGTTGTTCAGAGAGGTTCTGGAGTCTCCATCCTTGGAGATCCTTGGTCAACCTGTTAGAGGAGGGGCACTGCCAGAAGTGACCTCAGGAGGTTCCTGCAAAGATTCAGGGGTCAAAACTCTCCAAGGATTTTTGTGACGTTCCCCCTGCCCCCACCCCAGTTTCATTCCTTATAATACACACTGAATAACTAAATGACATTAAGCTAAAAGTTCTTCTACCGATTTTATTTAAGCCCTCTTAGGCTTGATGAATATTATCTGTTTTAAAAAGAATTAAATTATCATAAACCATTTGCTGCTTGGTTTTTTGGGTTTTTTCCTTGCTTCGAGCAGAGGTCTCAAGCTTTTGAACTTAATGCCTTTGAACTTCCGAACTGCACGAGGTAATTGCTGGGAAAAATAACTTACAGTGCCATTGTCATACCTAATAGGAATGAGAGGCAATGTAATTCCCTGGAAGTTTTAAATTATTCCTATTCCTTAAAAATGTAAGAATTAAATGACAGCCACGGTGAAGGCTGAGAAGACCAAGTGATCAATGGCAAGGACATTTCAGACATTCTGCTGGCGAAGGCAATCTCTGCTCTGTCACCAGTTCCAGCTGTTGCAACCTTCCCTTAAAGGAAGATACTGCGGGGAAGAAACATTCGACATAATACATCCAATATCTGCATGCCAGGCCTATCCAAACTCCCTAAAAATCTTCCATTTGTGCAGTTTTATGAGCACGTGCTCATGCAATTTAAAATCTGAGGGAATAAAAGTGTGAGGGGCTGGCTATAATGGTAGTATTGAGAATGCTTGTAAATATAGCTGAAATAGTAAGCACAAAGCACCATAAATAACCTCTCCATCCCTTAATTAGCTCTCTGGCTTCCTCTGCCACAAGGTTACTCCTCTGTTTTCATACCCAGTGGCCTCTGGCTGTCACAAGCTGCCACCATAAACCTCTGGTTAAGGCACTGCCTCTCCAGCATTGGGCAGATAATGACTTCACTCCAGAATAAATTACAGCTCTCTAGTCACAAGCATTTTTAAAAGGCTCCATGCAGCTGGCAAGATTTCTCCTCCACAGCTTTGAAATACAAAGAACAGAAATTAAAAAAAAAACAAACAAAACAACAAAAACAACAACAACAAAAAACTAACCAAAAAAGAAAACAAACAAAACCAAAACCACCCACCAAAAAACAACAATAAACAAACAAAAAAAACAACAAAAAGCCAAAACCAAAACCCAGAAAAAAAAACCAAAATAAGAACTAAAAAAAAAAAAACCCAGCAAAAAAACCACATAGTAAATTCAGGTCACAAATACAGGGGAAACCAAAGAGTTCATAATTTTTCTGTGGAACGCTTCATGAGGGGGAAAAAAGCTGCATTTTTCACTAGTGACATTTCAGCTGGCCTTGGATTTGTCTAGTAGATGTGATAAATAGAACCACAGAATCAATAAGGCTGGGAAAGACCTCCAAGACCATCAAATCCAACGCCTGAGCATGGCCATGCCCATCACTCCATACCATCTTCTCCAGGACACCTTTCTCCACAGTGGCAAGTTCCTGGGACACTGAAGACCTTGAAGGTCCTACCAGCAGGTCAGAGATATCTATTTACACATCAGAGATCAATGAGGAGCCCCTGCATAAAAAAAGTGTAATCCCAGAATAGTTTGGGCTGGATGGGACCCCCATCCCCATCAGTGGGGTGTCACAGCAGGAAAGCCAGAGGCAGAGATGAGCCAGGAAGCAAAGGAGGATGTCAGCTCAGCCCTGACCACACCATGATGTGCAGAAGTCAGCAGAATCCTCTCTTTCCTCCCTCTGAAGGGGAAAGATGAACTCAAGGAAGAAACAGAACAACTCTTGGACAGCTGGAGACACAGCTTTGATGAAACTGAGTAAAAAACAGGGAAAATAAAAAAAAGGATGATAAAGGCTGAACTCATTTGACTCAACATGGATCTTCCCATGTTCCCTTTGTGTTCTGATTTTTAACTTTTATAGACTAAGGAGAAACAAGAGATGATAAGGGATGATGGGAGAGGCTGACTTGGGCACCAGAGTGCCTGGCAAAGCCTTCTGCAACAGCCAAAGCCTACAGAAATCTCTTGATCTGTTTTTTTCCCTCCCCCGAAATGATGCAACATCAGGGGAAAAAGAACTGTCTGAGGCAGCCTCAGTCCTACAGCTGGAAGGACGTGGAGACTGTGGCGCTTTTGTGCCTGGGGGAGAGAGAAAAACCCACCTGCAAGGCTGGATGGGGCTTGGAGCAAAACTTCTTCTGATATTACAAATCACAGAATTCTTAAGATTGGAAAAGCCCTTTAAGACCATCGAGTCCAACTGTTTCCCCAGCACTGCCAAACCCACCCCAAACCCTGTCCCCAAGTGCCACATCCACAGGTTGTCTGAACACTTCCAGGGATGGTGACTCCTCCTGCCTGGGCAGCCTGTGCCAGTGCCTGACCACCCTTTCAATGCAGAATTTTTTTCTGATTTTTTCCCAACTAAACCTCCCCTGGCAGTTCTCTTTCAAACAATAAACATGCAAAAAAGGTGGGAAACAGAAGCACAGGCTGATGGTGGAATAACGGCTCAACGAGTATCACAGAATGGTTTGGGCTAGAAGGGATCTTAAATTCATCCCATTCCACCCCTGCCATGGGCAGGGACACCTTCCACCATCCCACGTTGCTCCAAGTCCCACCCAACCTCGCCTGGGACAATTTCACACTTCCACACACCCAGGGATCCAGGGGCAGCCACATCAACTCAGATGATTATTCTTAATATTTTCATGTAAAACATCACATTTTTCCTTAGTTGCTTCCCTGGAAACAGCAAAACTTGTTTTGGTTGCAGTCCCCTCAAAAATTTCATCTACTGCAGACATCTAACAGGCAATGTTTAGGGCCAAAATCTCAATATTTGAAAAATCACATTAAATTAGGAAAGGCTTGATTTATGAGTATATAAATATATAAAATACTTCAGGAGTATTATTTATGGGAAATCCGCAAATTAAAAAATTAACAGGCAGTGCTAGCATTCTTGTTAATAATAAAATAATCTTTTATTTTATTTTTAGTCCTGCCCATAACTCTCCTACACACACGAAGGCCCTAAAATATCCCCAGTCTGGGAAAAGTCTTTTCCCATGTCAACACTTGGATGATATCTCACGGGATAAATCTATCAATGCATGCAGCACTAGCACTGAAGTGATTTCAATTTGTGACTCCTATAAATCAAACACAAGGAAATCAGTTTAATTAAACTCTCTCTCTGACTGATTTTGCAGTGAAGAGCGATGGACAAAGCTGGAAGTCAGAGTGCTCCAGTGGCTTTCCAGCTCCTGGGAGGCCCAGGAGAAAGTCTGAATGAGCTCAGTGGATACATCACATCCAAGGCTTTGGAAAAACTTTAAACACCTTGACACAAAAAATCCCTCCAGCTGACAACGTCCCTGAACAAAGAACCTCAACTCACTGCCCTGCACAGCATGGCCCTGATCCCAGGGAGTGTTTGGAGGAGGGAGGAAATGGGATCCCGTAGGAGCAGCAGCTCTCCAGGGCCCTGTGTGAGGGGCTGAGCCGGGGCCAGGGCTGGCTCCCGTGGTGGCAGCACTCCAGGAGGACAGCATTGACGTCAGTGACTCGTGTAATTATCCTGCCTCAGCCCCGGCCCATAAACAAGGGTTTGGGGGTGGTATGTGTGTGTGGTGGGGGGTTGTGGCTACTTCCACTCCTTGATCCAGTCCTCAGTAGTTGTGTCTTCTCAAAGGACTGGAACAGAGGAAATATTTGGAGGAACTTCTGCCGTAAATGAAACAGCAGCGATCCGAACGGCCGCCTGCCACGGGCTTGTCCTGTGCCCCAGACTTGCTGCTGGAATTACTGCTGTCCTAAGGAAAGCCTCCACTGAAGCTCCTCAGGAGGAGTGTTTAGAAAGCCTCCAAGCAGTACAAATCCCACAATGGTCTGGGTGGGAAGGAATCGTAGAGATGATGCAGTTCCATCCCCTGCCATGGGCAGGGACATCTTCCACTGTCCCAGGCTGCTCCAAGCCCCCATCTAACCTTGCCTTTTCACTTCCAGGGATCCAGGGGCAGCCACAGCTGCTCTGGGCACCCTGTGCCAGGGCCTGCCCACCCTCACAGGGAACAGTTTTTCCCCAATATCCCATCTATCACTGCTCTCTGGCAGTGGGAAGCCATTCCCTGTGTCCTGGCCCTCCATCCCTTTTCCCCTGTCACTCTCCAGCTCTCCTGAAGCCCTTAAGGCACAGGAAGGGGCTCTGAACTCTCCCTGGAGCCTCCTCCGGGTGAAAACTCCTAAGCCTCTCAGCCTTTCAGCAAACATTTCAGTGTTTCTGAGTAACTTCCCTCACAAATACATCCTGGTGTTGTCATGCCTGAGAGAGGTCCAAGGATGAGAAGTCCAAGGATGAGAGACCCAGGGATGTTGGAGGTAGAGCCCACAAAAACACCTGCACTAGAGACCCAGAAATCATGCACTTGATGCTGCTGTGGAGGTAAAAAGGCATTGCAAACTTTGTGCCTACCTTGTTGATGTGCAGCTGCTGCTGCTGGAACTGCTGTTTGTGTTTTTCCAGGAACTGCTGGTGTTGCTGCTGGATCACCAGCTGCTGGAGGGCCTGGGCGTTCTGGGGCAGGGGAGCAGACTGGGTGCGCCCAAGCGGGCGGTGCTGCCGCAGCTTGTGGATCGAAGGGGAGACCCTCTCTCCACCCACCAGGGGCTGTGCGTGCAGGGGCAGTCCTGAAAGATACCAGTCTGAAGATAATATGGAGGAAAAAACAGCAGAGGAGAAACAAAAGGAAGAAGAAAGGAAGGGAGAAAACGGCTGTTGAGTAACGCTGACGGTGACAGTGATACCATGACAAACCCAGCCACCTCGCCATCTACAGCTGGAGCTGCCTTGAGAGAGAGCAGATAAATTAATCACCACTGCACGGAGCAATGCTTTGCTTGGTTTGAATTCTGTGTCTGCTTGGTGACTCAGAGACCCTCTGGAAACATTTCTTGAAACCAGCAACACCTTACTGACCTTTCTGTCGCTACATATGACCAAATTGATCTGGAGAAGTTTAAACCTCACAGCTCACCTTGGTTTAGGGACTGATCCCAGGTTCAATTCAAGCTGCAGGAAGCAGCTGCCTCCTTAGTGTGGCTAGGGCTGCAGTCACTTTTGGGCAAGAAGCCCTCTGCTCTCCGCAGGCTTTGGTTTACGAGAGGGAGAAGCTGCCCAGAAGTCCACAGCCTGATGGATGCTGAGGATTAGAAACACCTTGGCATTTGTGTCCTAGGATGGGACCTCCTTTCCCACCAATTCACAGAACTGCCCTATGTGGAAGGAGCTGACTCATACGAAAGCCTCCTTTCTCAGTAGACTTACAGAGTTTCTCCCACTCTGCTTTTTCTGAAAGGGATCATGTGAAAGGGTATTTGATTTTAAATAAATGCATGTTCCTGCAGATGTCAGTGTGTACACACACAGGTCTGCATATGAATACACGGATAATTGGGAAAGATGTGTTCCTTTTCCCTGAGAGCACAGCTCCGCCTCCCAAAAGTTCAAATCAGACAGCAGAGCTTGCAGCGGATATTTTGGAAGACTACTTTTCTCCAAAGCAATGGCCAAGGTGCTCCAGCGAAAGTTTTCCAGGAGACACCACGTTCACAGAATCCTGGAACGGCTGGGCTTGGGAAGGATCTTAAAACTCATGACATTCCACCCTCTGCCACGGGGAGGGACACCTTCCACTGTCCCAGGCTGCTCCAAGCCCTGAGTATGTTCCATCAGGAATAAAGAACATCAGGACATGTATCACAACATGGAGGATGCTACCAGAGTAACCATTCCCAAGAGGAATAGCACAGCTAAGGAATTCTAGTCTAGCTTCCCAAACTGGCTATGTCTACCTTCCAGCCCAGAGAGAGCCATCATGGCTAATTCTGCAGCTGTCAGAGGACTATCTCCAGAGCTCAAGGCTCTTCAGAAGAATCCTAATAAACTCCAGTTTATTTCCAAAGAGTTTCCAAACATTAGCTGCAGCTTGGCAGCCGGTGCACTCAAGGCTTTGGGGACCATGTGTCAGCTCACTGCCTCTCAGCTGCTGCCTCTGGAACGTGTGTTTCTCCTTGTTTCTCTGTGCTGGCTCTTTCTCCTGCGTGTTGGGCTGTAACACGCTGTACTCACTCAGAAAGCCCCACACGGAGCAGGTGGAGTAGAAGGAATTAGCTTGGAAGTAAACACAGTACGCTGGAAACTGAGGGAAACAAACACCACACTTCTCTGCACCAGCCTCCCCTTATCTATGCTCTCCCAAGCTTATCCCAGGCTCGTGGATATTCCTGGGGTTTGGATGTACAACCAGCCACGAGCTGCAACGCTGCAGGGGCTGACACCTCCCAAGAACTTCCAATAGAAACGGAAGGAAGGGAAGGAAAACCAACACATCAGTAACTGAGGCAGAACATCCTCTGTCCCAGCACCACACACAGGAAACCAGGAACATATCCCAGTGGGAATTAGTGTTTTGAATCCAGCTTATTTACAGCTACAGGCCTTCCCACAGGTAGTTCATTCTGAAAACGCAGCACCGGGAGTGACTCATGGCAATTAACATCCTGGAAAGGGAACGCACACAAACAAATACAATCTGCTGAGAGGCAGCTGATTTTGCCATGGTTTTGCTATTTACATTAATGGTGGAAAGGAAGTGCTTTAACCTGTGATTTTCTAAGTGTGTGCTTTTCATACTTTCATGGAATAGAAACCATCCATGGAAAACAGGAATCACTAAGGTGCAACGCTTTTGCCCTCACTTTGATCTGAACTGGTCAGAACTCTAAACAAATAGTGTTCTCAACTTTTTACCAACCAACTTTTGCTGTCCTGGTGGAATAACAGTATTTATTTTCATCTCACCAAAATGAGGTGGGAGATCTGATTTTGGAAAAATCACCACTAATCAATGAATCAACAAAGGTTTTATGTTCAACCTGCGGGGTGTAGAGGTGATGCAGGACTTTGAGGCTGCCTTGACAACAGCCCAACAGATCCCTGCTGGTTTCTTCTTTTCTTCAGGTGCCCGAGGGCTGCCCCCAGAGTGCTCACCTGTGACCAGGGGTGTTTGTGCAGTTGGCTGTTCCAGTAGGACCATGTGCTGCAGGAGAGGGTTGTGTGCAGTTCCCCCATCCCTCTCCAACGCTGTAGTGCTCAGGTAGGGTGTGAGGTGAGTGCCAGGGAATAAGGAGATCCGCTGCTGTAAGGCTGGGATTGCGAGCCTCTCCGCGTCCTGCTGCGCTTGTCCTGCCTGCAAATGCACATGGCACAGGGGTTTAGAAGACATCCCAGAGTCTGATCCCAGCCCCACTGACACCCCAGGGGCTGATCCCCACCCCACTGACATCCCAGAGACGGGTCCCAGCCCCACTTACGCTGGAAGGGCCGGTGGCAGGCAGTCCTAGCGTGATGTTGGGCAGAGAGGGCGAGGTGTAGAGTGGGAGCTGCGTCACAGAGCCCTCGCGGTTCACGAGCCTGTGAGCCAGGCTGGTCTGGAAAGGAGAGGAAGAACGGGGACCTAATGAGAGCCCACTGACAGAGCCTGCCAGGACACAGCACTCACCGGGACAAGGCAGCGGAACGGGACACAGAATCTCCAGAACCGCACAGAAACCCCAACAATCCCACCCTGTGCATCCCGAGGTGTCTAAATGCTCTCGGAGCTCTGGCAGCCTTGGTGCCATGCCCATTCCCTAGGGAGCCTGGGCAATGCCCAGCACCCTCTGGGGGAAGAACCTTTTCCTGATCTCCAGCCTAAGCCTCCCCTGGAACAGCTATGTGCTATTCCCTTGGTACTTGCCCTTCTCAAGAAATTGCCTTTTTAAAGGTAAAACCAATTATCTTAAAAGAAAAAAAAAAAAAAACCTTTACAACTGGTGTTTTTCTCTTTAGCAAATAACAGACAATTTGTGTTATTTACTAGTGTGTGTTAGCATAAATCAGACTTCAACATTTCATCCAAAGCCTCAAGGTTGCATTTATGGAGCTATTTCCTGATTTTCAGGGTGAAATGCAAGATTTGCTCAGTTATCTTACAGCCATTTGAAGCAGGAACACTTTAGCAAAAATACCTTTAATTTCTAAACAAGACTGATTTGAAATACACACTAGAAAACCCATTATAAAAATTACAATAAAGTGCCTGATTTTCCTGTTAGGAAACCAGTGTTCTGATCACCCTGAGGTCCCTGCAGGTGATTTTCAAACATAAATAGAATTTACACTTCAAGAAGACTTCTAGAGAAGTCTGATAAACTCAGGTGCTGCTGTGAAAAAGGGGATTTTGTTTAACTCAATATTCTGTTATGGAGCAATCTGTACCTAAGTCGTGGCTGTCTCATCCCTGGAATTGCTCAAGGCCAGATTGTTCCACCCCCTGCCATGGGCAGGAACAGCTTCCACTGTTTCAGGGTACTCCATATCCAAAATCCAGCCTGACTGTGGGCACTTCCAGGGATGAGCCAGCCACAGCTTCTCTGGGCAGGCCATGCCTTTTTTTTTTTTTTAACAGACTCATTGTAAAAAAACTTCATTTTTCTCTTTAATCTAAAGTGACTCTCCATGTGATTATTTGTACCCACACACTTCTCCTTCCAAGTGATTTTTGAGCACTCCTGGCAATTTTGCTTTAAATTAAATTACATAATGTCAGTGTGCCATTGAAAATAAGATACTTATTGTCAGCAGAGGAGTGAAATATTTTACTGATATCATAAATGAATCAAAACTACATCCATTTTCCCTTTGAACAATCAATACTCTGGAGTTGTGCCTCAAAGTGTCTCCTGGGGATTTGATATAGAAAACAGAGGAGAGAAGAACACAGCAGCTTGATGCTCTGAGCATATGGGATTTGGCAGCATTATCACCACTTTAAACACCCAGCTCCCATCTCTGGGCTGAACTGCAAACAGCCATTTCTGCATGCACACTCTGCAGCTGTAATCCAGAAGCTTTTACAGCCTTGTACCAACTGCAATGGCAGTGAATGCTGTGTGCCTTTCAGAGAGGGAAAAACCTTTAAAAACAGTCTTTCAAAGCAGAAAATGTCTGTTTTAAAGGAGGCAGGGCTGCAGTCTTTCAGCACTGAAGGCACTCAAATAATGAACTTGGGCACTATGTTCCACACCTGGTTGAAGAGCTGATGCAGCAAACTAAGAAGCAGAAAGATACACTTCTCATTTAAAGTGAAACAGGAAGCTAAGAATGAAACACAATATTATCTTTTCAGAAACAATCAAATTTCCAAACATTTAATAGTGGGAACATGGGAAATTCTGGTCCATTGGTATTAAAAGAATGTCCAACACTTGAGCTCCCAGTCATACAGCTCCTACTGAAGAAGAGCATTTTAAAGACACCAAACCTCACTTGTATTTTTCCCAAAATAGGGACAAATGGGTTAGCTGGGATTACATGACATGAATGCTGAAATAAATGCAGAGTTATTTTTCTTTGGGAAAGGGAAAGGCTTGGGCAGGACAGGGTTTTTCTTTCCAAATCATTTGTACTGCTTGTGCCTCAGCCTAAGTCATAAAATTGCTGCATTACAAGCAGTTGATGGAAAGACTTTTTCTTGTGGTCAGTGTCCATTTGATAAGTGTTGGTGGTCTAGTACCAGATGATCAGCTCTAATTATAAAGCTGAAAAATCAAATGGATGAAGAGGATGCTCCAGCTTCACATTACCTGCAGGAGCTCACTCTGACTTCATGGAATGGTTTGGGCTGGAAGGGACCTTAAAGGACCACCTGATTCCAATCCCCTGCAGGGACTTTTGGGAAGCTGTTTGCTCTGTTTATATCACAAAAAAATTTTCAAATCCACTAGTTTTTCCATCAGCAGCAACTGGGAATTTGTAGTTTCCTAAGGACAGGCAAGATTGACAGCTCCTGGATCAGTAAAATCAAAACTCAGTGCTTGTCCTCCTGGGGCAAGTGAAACCCCCACCTCCCATCATTTTAATCTTCACATAAATTACCTAAATCTGCAAGGTTTACAATGGACTAATGTGGCTGGAATGTGTGCTGATCATTTGGCAGGGAAGAGGGTGGAGCAGGAGGCATGTTCCCCATATTAAATACTGTTACAGTACATTAGAAATAAAAATAAAGTGCAAATCTGTACAAAACTAGAAAGCAGTAAGGACTGACATTTCCACCATCAGAAGGCCTTTTCAATTCTAAAGGAATATTTGTGGAGAACAAACCTCAGCCTGTTTTTGGAGCCCTGGTGTTAAGACAGACTCTATTCATAGAGAGAACAGCTAATGGGAAGTTGGATTAAAAGAAATGCACCAGTAACATCAGACAACCACACTGGTTTTCTACAGGCACAGTTTATAGTGGGAGCCAGCTCACATGGCCCAGACCCCTTGGAAAGGCTTGGCTCCCGGCTTGCTGAACACAGGAGCTGCTGTGCTCAATCCAACCCCACCTCACCCAGGCCAACACCCTGCCCTGGGCATCCAGCGATGCCTCAAGTGATGGTGAAAGTTCATGGAATTATAAACCAGCATATGGCACCAAGCTTTCAGATCCCCAGTTGTGAAGGAAAAGTTTAAATCCATTCCCTTCAATTCAATTATGGTTTGGTCATATTTAGACCAGCCTACTGCACACAATAAATCCAACCTATATACAGGAATAAAGTCCCCAAACACTAAAATACTTGCATTTGACCTTGCTGAATCCCTTTATTTTTACTTTCTCCTCACTACAAAACCACTGCAAGTTACCACAAGCTGCCTGTGAGCTGGTCCAAAGCAGATTTAATAAACAGATAAGGCATCCTCCAGGCTGAGAGGTAATTCCCAAAGTCTGCTCCAAGTCACAAGTCAGGGTTTTCCTTTTGTGTGGTTTAGTCCTCAGACTCCCACAAAGTTGATGGGTGTTACAAACCAGAGGGAAGGAAGGTTCTGTACCTCTGCTTGGATACTCGTGACTGAGCCCGCAATTCCGTTCTCAGTGCTGATGTTGTTGGAGCTGTTGTTCGGAGAGCTGGGGCCAGATCCAGGAGCGCTGTTGCATGCAGAGTCTGAAAAATTATCCACAACCAACTTTTAATATTAGAAACTATCTCTGTGATGGTATTTAGACATATAACAACCCCCCAAGTTTTGTTTTGATTGAAAGTAGCCTTCCTCCTCCTCCTCCTCCTCCCCTTCCTCCCCCTAAATCTTCTCAGGGCTCTTAAAATAGCAACAAACACTTTCAAATGGTTTATCCAAGTACCTACTCAGCATATTTAAGTCTTCTCCCCATAGGGATTTCTCTTAGAGTGTATTAATAACTTGAAATATGATTGAAAGACAATAAAAGGCATGGAAGCTTTGAAGAGGTCAGACTGGAGGATGTTGGAGCTGTTCTGCTTCATTTTTCTGGAAATGCCTCTCTCACACCCTCTTTCCCTCTAACCCTAAAGACACCTCCTTGCACCAGACCTCCCTCAGGAGGTGTCTCACCTGCTGTATGGCACAGCTGCCAGAGTTCCTCCTTTTAGCTGGGAAGGTTTATAACATTCAAACCTTTTTGTTTGAGCTGTTCTTGTCCCCAGCCATTTACAGTAGGAGAATCTCCCAGCACCTGCAGTGGCTGAGGCTGCAGCAGGCTTCTCATTGCTCCAGGAGGAATAAGAGTTAATTTTTACAAGGGCCTGGAGGGACAGGACTGGGGGAATGGCTTCCCACTGCCACAGGGCAGGCCTAGAGGGAATTGTAAGAAGGAATTTTTCTCTCTGAGGTAAGCACTGACACAGGGTGTCCAGAAAAACTGTGGCTGCTCCATCCCTGGAAGTGCTCAAAAACAGGTTGGAGCAACCTGGTCAAGTGGAAGGTGTCCCACTAGAACCCCCTGTGTTCTTCAGGGATTACATGTAATTTATATTCCTCAAAGTTGGACTGTTTTTAAAACTTCTTTTCCATTTAAAAGTCCCTTCTTACCGCAACTCAGATACTTTTCTAACAGGCTCCAGGCTGGCTTCTTGAACCGTGTCCATGCCAGTGAGAAATGGGAGCTTCTACTGCTATTTCTGAAGTCATTGCATGGAAAAATGCATGCAGCCAGCAGAGGCTGACTTATCCCAGGAGCCATGTGCCATACAGCATTGTGTGTGAAGGAAATTGGATTTTCAGGTCTGAAAGGATGCCAGAACTCTTGGAAAATACTCTCAGGCACAGGCTGGGATTTTTGAGGTGTCCTGTGCAGGCCTGGGGTGGGACTGGATTATCCTTGTGGTTGCCTTCTGACTTGGGATATTTTATGATTCCACAACTTTTAGCTCTTGAAATCCTCCTTCCCCTCTGCAAACAGAGAGGCTCTGACACAGAGAAGTGCTGAGGCACCCCAGGGTCTCCCAACCCTATGCCCCTGTCTAAAGGGAGCTTCCTTTGAGTTTGACGGAGTGATGATCTTGTGCCTCAGAGCAAGACAAGCCTGGCAAAGCCATCACTGGGTGGTACTTACACAGAGACATCCCTAGATGGTGCTAAGAATTAACTTTATGGTAATCTCATCACGTTCTTTACTCTGATCCCATTTGCAAACTTTGGTCTTGAAAGGATAGGACTTTTCAACAAGAAACTGCCAGTTGAGTAGTCAAAAAAAAGTCTCATATAGCTGTATGTACAAAACTCCTGGGTCAAGAACCTTTTCCTATTTTCCATCCTAACTGACACAGCTCCAGGCGTGTCCCTGGTCAAAGGGAGCAGAGATGGCAGCTGCTCCCATGAGGGAGCTGCAGACAGGGACTAGGCCTGACCTCAGCCTCCCCCAGGCTGAACAATTCCAGTGCCCTCAGCTTGGTTCCGCAACTGCTGAAGCACACGAAGGAGACAGGAAGGCATTTTGGGAAGGAGAAGGGGGTGAAGGATTGAGGAATTGTCACTTACCTGCCGTACCTGTGACATCCAGCGGGCGCTTCTTGAGCGCCGTCACCACGGGCCCATCCTTCCTGCGCAGGAGGGGGCTGCTCCTCCTCTCAGCCACCTTCTGCTTTAGTCTGGAGCGCAGCTTCAGGTTGGGCTCAGAGGCTGTCCAAGAAAAGGAAACACTGTTTGGAGGGTCTCAGCAATGCTGTACTCAGCTTGCAGCTGAGCTGAGCTCAGTTATGTTGAGTTGAGCTGAGTTGAGCTGGCTGCAGTCGAGCACTTGCAGGAAGCTAAATTAAATTAAGTCATTTGCTAACAAATATTTGGAACACAGATTTTTAATATAACGAACAGGTCCCAGCCCATGCAACATCTGAATTCAACAATGGCAGGCATTTGAATTAAAAATGTAATAGTCGTCCTGCGAAGTCTTCTCCGAACGAAGACACAGACTCAGGATTAGTGCAGGATTTCCCACTTCTGCCCAACCCAGTGGCAAACCCAGCTGATGGGATCCAGCAGAGGAATGGCTGAGCCAGCTGAGATGCTGTTGTTGATTATCTCTGATGTGCTGCTGGAATGGGCAGCTCTACACCCTCAGAGTCATCTGACCCCAGGGTGAGCTGGCTGAGGGAGGGACGCCAGGGCATGGGAAAAGAAAACACCAAACTCAAATCCCACAAGCAAATCAGGTGATTTTCTCCCTGCTGGTTCCTTGTGTCAGCTGGAGCCGGTGTCAACTCAAGGGAAAGGTCATAAGAGCATAGCCAAGAAAAGCCACTGCCAGGGAGGAGGAAGTTTGTTTGTTTGGGAAGCAGCTTGGGGTTACATCATCACAACCCCACAGTTCAACCCTATCTAACAGCACACCAGACACCTGGGAAGTTCCAGACTTCCCAGGGCAGGTGTGGATGCATTTCCTGTACAGCCTTGTGTACACCACGCTTTTGAGAGACTCCCTCCAAACACAAATCCTGAGATCCCAAAAAGCCAAAGCAGAGCTCCTGGGAAGTCCCAGTGGCCCTGGGGCCAGGACAGCCAGTGACAGCGCACATGTTATCGGATCTCCATCAGGGTCACGAAGCTTTAATTCAAGATTCCTCCTACAAGATGATTTCCTCTGGGAGCTTTCTGATCTCCTGAGCGAAACACCTTCTGTAGAGTTTGAGGGCTCCTGACAGAGCTGAGTGAACCAGCACCATCCTTCCCCTTCCTCAACAACTCCATTGCTTAATCCCTTTGAACCAGCAAATCCTGTGCTCACTCCATTACCAACGAACACACTCCAGGGCCAATGATCTACATTTCTTTAGGAGAATTAAAGCAGGGTTTACAAACTGATTTGAATTAACTCAGTCTGGCTGCAGCTATGTTTCCCTTGACCACCAGGTCACATCAAAGATCAAGCCTGTCCACGTTAATTGCAGGGCTCAAAAAATCAGAAGGCTGATGAATTCAAGATCAAATGCTTGAAGTTAAGCCATCAACACAGTGCTTTGATGGAATTTTGGAGGGGAAGAAAAATTTAAAAAAGAAAGGAAAGAGCTTTTTTGTGAATGTTTCAGACAGAAAAACAGCAGCAAGAGATAAAGGGAGCACTAAAAAAAAAAGTGTTTCCTCAAGATGATGCTTCAAATGCTGAATGAAGTGCATTAGCAAGGGGGAGAAATTATCTTAGAGAGAGAATTTGCATATAAAATGGCAGGGGACTGAATACAAATCTGCTCCCAGGGCAATATTAAAGACTGGACCAGTTCAAACACAAGCTCAGGCTCCAAGCAGCAACTACTTAGCGTTCTCTTTGAAACAGAAGTTGACATGATTTTAAAAGCAGTATTTGGGTACACACCTCATCCCACATTCTTACATTCCCAGCTTTAATTTGTCCCAATTTCTGACCATTAATAGCTGCCTAGATGCCACACTCATGGCTGGAATGAGATGATCTCTAAGGTCCCCTCCATCAAAACCACTCTGGGATTCTGTGGAAGAGGAAGATGCCACAGCTGAATGCTGATATGTCCACTTTAAATCAAGGAAATCTAAGCCTATGCCACAACTGTTGGAAGGATCTGTCCTCTGACAAAGGAAAACATGGCAATAAAAACTGTATTTCAGCACAAATTTTATTCCCGGTGTTCAGATGAGGGATGGTTTCTGTTGGGAACAGACAATTAATTAGGTGGCTTTTAAATACAGAGAAGGAATTGGTTTGAAACATCTTAAAAGTGGGCACAGATTACCTAACAGACCCCATATTAAAAGCCACAATAAAAACCTCCTTCCATATAACAAAGAGGTGAACAAACATAGAAAATGACAGCCTTAAGAGAGAAAATACCTCCAGTGTAAATGATTGCCAAAGCAACATATTGGAATTTGCCAGATTAAGCTATTTTAAGGCAAAATCACTCTGTGTTTTCCCCTTCTGCTAGGGGATAGAGTTTCAAAACACCAAAAGGTCTATTTAAAGCCCTGCTCTGATTCTGTTCTTTATCCCTCAGATATAATCCCAAATCTAACATGGCATCAGGACCTCAGAGAGTATAATCCCTACACGGATTTAATTGGGTGCTCCAGAGGCCAAAATAGGTGAATTAAAATTCAGCACAGGCAGCACAGCACAGCCTCAAACTCACAGAATCTACATAAAACCTCTTTTATAGTAAAATAATTTAGGCTTGTTCACATCGTTTTTTAAACTATTATATAATAAAAATATTTTAAAGGTGAAGAGAGCTATCTTTCACAAGTATAAAACAGGAATTTAAACAATACAGAAACATCAATTCCTGACAGTCAGTGCAGGTTCAGTGCTGCCTCAGGAGCACCAATTCCACTGGAAATCTCCCCAAATTCACCCTGCCAGACAATATACCCAAACAAAGCCTTGCTAACTGGAGTAAATTTAAAAACTGGAGACTAAATTGCCAAACCTAAGTTAAAAAATTACTGCTCCTCTACATCTCCAGGTGAAGTATTCAAAACAAATGCTATAAAATTAGAAAAATTCCCCTCCAGCGAACAAATGAAGTTCATGTCCAAATATGAGTCAGCTCCCACTAAGCCAGTGGGGTTTCTTAAGCACTGACATACTTAATTTGGCCTATAATAAGGATTTATACAAAGCATATTTTGTTTTCCTCCAAGTAAATTAATAATGAGAAATAAGCCAAAAGCTTCCCTAGTTTTCACAGGCTACAAAGTTACACCTCTTATACATCACTGTGTGCAGCAGGACCCATGTAATCCAATTCTTCCCACATTTATGTCATCCCTATTGTTTTTTTTTCCTAGAATTGCAGCCCCTAAGCTGCTGAACTAATCGGACATTAAATCTGTGGAAGTCAAAACCTCACCAAGTCCTGGGCAGAGTTTGCCCTTTTCCTACTGCCTGTCTACATTTGTGAAATAAAAGCAAACAATGCAGCACGAAATCCCTGCTCCCAGTCCTTGAACATCTTCATTTCAGTAGATGAGGACTGGAAAGGGATGTTATTTATTATTGCTATTATTATTATTATTATTATTATTATTATTATTATTATTATTATTATTATTATTATTATTATTATTATTAT
>QUSF01000098.1:481006-578008 GCA_003676055.1 Chloebia gouldiae | reverse complement strand
ATTATTATTATTATTATTATTATTATTATTATTATTATTATTATTATGTTTCAGACAAAGCTTTACTAGTCAGGCAAAAGCCAAGGAGCTTAAACTGAAGGAGGGAAAGGGTTAGATGGGATATTGGGAAGGAATTGTTCCCTGGGAGGGTGGGCAGGCCTGGCACAGGGTGCCCAGAGCAGCTGTGGCTGCCCCTGGATCCTTGGCAGTGTCCAAGGCCAGGCTGGACACTGGGGTTTGAAGCAGACCAGGATAGTGGAAGGTGTCCCTGCCCATGGCAAGGGTGGAATGGGACATACTTTGAGGTTCCCTCCAACCCAATCCTGGGATTCTATGAACAGTGCAGGCCCCTGGCAGCCCCTGGGAAGCAGAGATGGAGCTGGTAGGACCAAGGAGGAGGCGAAGGGTGGGTTCCCCGAGTGACTGGAATCCTCCAAAGGTGACACTAAACCACAAGATTTTGTTTGGTCTCCTCCTAGAAGAGATTTCTTTTCTGGGGCACCACTCACAAGAAGTGTCTTCGTGATTCCACAATCGTTAGGGCTGGACAAGACTTCTGACATGACCAAGTCCAGCCATCAATCCATCATCACCACAAACCATGTGTCCCCCAGTGCCACATGCCATTTTTTGAACACTTCCATGGATGGTGATTCTACCACTGCCCTGGGCAGCCTGTTCCAGTGCCTGACCACTTTGTCAGGGAAGAGATCTTCCCCAAGATCTAAGCTAAGTGTTATCTTTGGATCAGACAGACTGACATCCTTCACTTGGAGCAGGACAGGGTATTTCCAGCAGGGATTTCTCCAAGGGTCAGGGCCTCCTCTCAGCGCATGGGTTTGTGGGAAGCCAGGTTTCCATGCTGGCTGAAGGACAACGTGGGTGGGAAGGCAGAGATACTCTCGATCTGGAGTGACACTCCATGCCACACAGAGCTCCAAGATTTCCTCTGGACTATACTCCCACATTACAGCAGGGTTTCTCACTAGTCTATTTCCCCCCAAATAACCTTTTGTCCTAAAACAAACCACTCCAAATACTCAAATAATCAGAACAAGTACAGAGGGACATTACACTTTCCTTGACAAATGCAGCATTATAATTGTTGACAAATCCTTTTTTTTTCCCTTTTATTTCTTTCTAAATGCAACAAGTTCACACCCATTTCACCTGCTTAGCTGCAAATAATATCCAAACAACTCCAGTTTTCTGCAATACCAACATCGTGGGATGCTGTACGCTCTCCTCTCTCAGGCTCCTCTTTTTTGCATGAAAAAAGAATAATGGAGTCACAGAATCATTTAGGTTGGAAAAGCCCTCTAAGATCATTGAGTCCAAGAAAAAAAGCATGTTGAGCAGTGAAATAATTCCCTTTAAATCTTCATGATGGTGGTGGTGTCAGCTTTCTAAGTAACAGCATGTTCTAATTCATCCACTGCTCAAATTTCAGAAAGCAGGGAATATCATCAACAACCTCGTTCCTGGGGAGAAAACGAGGACAAGATTCCTTGGAAATGCAAAACTGAAAAGCTCTGCTAAAACCCACTTCAGCAGCTCCAAGAAAGGTGTTGACAAACAGCTCTTGGGGTTATCAAAACAGGCTGTCCCCAATCCAGAGTCTAAAATCACTCCATAAGGATTCTCCAGAGATTCTCCTTAGAGGATCCCAGTGCAGCACATAACGAATGTTACTAAGTTTGGAAGACACCAACCTTGATCTGGGAGCAGAAGAAGTCACTTAGAATTTCCCCTCTCAAAAGCTGTCAATAAAACTCTGACATTAAATCCTACACAGAACAAAGTAAACTCCCCAAAAGGGGAAATAAAAATCCCTGTGCTAATCCAGGTATTTAACAGCAAAGGCAGAAGCAGCACCAACCAAACTGATCTTAGATCGGTGAAAAAAAGGAAGAGCCCCGAAGTGCTTGGAGAGAGGGAGCAGAGTGAAATCAATCCACCAGCCAGGCTAAGACCAGGATTCAAGCAATTAGTAACTGCACCAGGAAAACAATTTCACACTGAAACCAAACAGTCAAGAAACTGGAGCACAATTTAGGAAAACAAATCAGACAGAGCTAGATTTCAGGGCATGGGAAGCATCATGCTCCCAGTGCAGGAGCTGACTGCTCCCCATGCTGAAGGCTTTCAAGCATTCTGAAGGTATCATTCCTGCACATCCTCCCTCTCCCATAACCTGTAACCATCAGGCTGCTTGAAATAAGAGTAAAGACAGGGAGTATTGCTAAAATGCAGAGAAATGGCAAATTTGATGGAATCATGAAATTGTTTGGGTTGGAGGGACCTTAAAGCTCACCTTGTTCCAACCCCCTGCCATGGGCAGGGACACCTTCCTCTATCCCAGGGTGCTCAAAGCCCTGTTCAAGCTGGTCTGGAACACTGCCAGGGATGGGGAATATTTATTCTTCCCAAAAATGTCTCAACCTGCGGGACACAATCCCAGCTCTGCAGACTGAGAGAAATGACAATTCTAACTGCCTTCCCACCACCCCCTAAGCCACCCTCTCTCCAGCAACGGTGCTGGTTGGATTCCAGCCCTGGTAATCAGAGCTGTATTGTGATGGGTTCTGTTATTTGAGCTGCAAATATTTAATCATATTTAATAAAATTGGACTACACGATATGGCGGTTTTAAATTACCAACACAAAGCCAGAGCGTTGCCTGGTGCCAAAAATCTGAAAAGCTCACCCGTAATAAAGAACTTTATTTAGGATGTGCTCCAGCCTTCCCTGCCTTTTGTTTACACCAGACTGTTCAGGAGCCTTTCTTCTCCAAGCAACTTAACATTCTTGGCACTGGGAATTCTGCAGGATATTGCTGTGCCAGAGCCTGACGTGCTGTTGCGTTGAAAGGAAAATAAAAGAAAACAATGAAAAAAAAAATTCTCTCCTGAACCTTACAAAAGTGAGCTCGTTTGTATCCCAGACCAGTACCCAGG
The DNA here is from genome assembly GCA_003676055.1 of Chloebia gouldiae. Taxonomy (NCBI): domain Eukaryota; kingdom Metazoa; phylum Chordata; class Aves; order Passeriformes; family Passeridae; genus Chloebia; species Chloebia gouldiae. The sequence continues at coordinate 575,051 of QUSF01000098.1, read as the reverse complement.
AGATGAATGCTAGTACCCAAAAAGAACAAGTGCCAGCGTTCTGGCAAACCAAAATCAGCTGAACATCCTCCTGCTGGAAAACAACAATGGGTTTGGTGGCTTTCACTCTTTAATAATGTCATTAGCTCCATTTATCATCCTTAATTCCCCCTGTCTGACAGTAGGAGTTCACCCAGCAGGAGCTTTGGTGAGATCCCAGTTTGGGAAGCGGCATAGGGTGAGATGTGCAGATGTCTTCCTTCTCCTGCAGGAACTCCCTTCCAGGACACTGGGAGCAAGAAGGGCACCTGCTGCTTAAAGTCAATCTGACAAGGTGCCCTGAGGTGACAAGCCAGGCAGGTTTGGGAGCATGTCAAAGCCCATTTTTACTGTGGTAATGCTAACAGGGTAGGAACGGATCACCTGGCATCACAAGACAGAGAAAAGAGCTAAAAATCTCTTGGCATCAGGCTGCCCACAGGCCCTAAGTGATAGGTTTGGTGCCAAGGGATACTTCCCTGCGTGGAAACACTGTGAATCCCCAGGGCAGCTTGGAATTTCTTCCATTTCCCAGGAGCAGAGAGGAGAGGATGCTATGTTCTTCAGCAAATCTGGTTTTCTAAGTTCGGCTTTTGGAGTCCTCCATGAAGGGCACAGTCAAAAGTACCACCCCCAAAGCCACAGGGGCACCCTTCCCAGGGAAAACCCACATGTTGGAGCCAATTTTTGACTGGGTTCCTGTGCAGCTGAAGTGCTTGTTACTCATCAAGCAACTAACCCAAGGGGGACCAGAGACAACTACACAGATGGGAATCCATCCATAGCAGGGTAGGTGGTATGGTTCCTAGTGGGAAATTCTCAAAAGGGGAAAATTTCATCACTGAAAGGCTGGTCAGGCATTGGAACAGGCTGTCCAGGACAGTGGTGGAATCACCATCACTGGAAGTGTTTAAAAAACCTGTGGATGTGGCACCTGGGGCCATGGGTTAGAGGCCGTGCTGGCTGAAGACTGGATGATCTTTGAGAGCTTTTGCAACCTTAAAGATTGTATGATCTTTCCAGAGAAGTTTTTTTGCTGTCCCGAGGTGACTCCCAGCACGGCCAGTGAGCAGAGCTGCTCTGAGCAGTTCTCACATCTGAGCCAGTCCCAGAAGGTAGCAGCCCCGAGCTGGCCGGCTTTGGGAGCCCAGGCTGTGCTGGCTCAGGCATGTGCTACGGAGCTGAGGAGCACAGCCAAGCCAAACAACCTGGTTTACATAATACAGGCTTGAGGAATACCTGACCTGCTCAGCCACCATGCAGGGAAAAGCCAGACTGAAAGAGAACTGTCTAGGTGTGAACCAAACCCTCGCAGGAAGCCCTGGTGCTTGCCCTGGCACAAACCTCCTTATTTACCTCAGGTACAAACTCATACATAAAATGCAAATCCCTCAAGAAATTAACTTTTTCTCAGTGCTTTTCTCACTCAGCAAAGCATAGTTAGGCTGGAGACACGCAGATCTCTGTGAGAGCTTTGGGTTTGGGAAAACATCTCCCAAACTTCAACACACTGCTCCGCTGTCTCCTGCACTCCTCACACACCCTGGAGCAGCCCCAGGCTCCCTGGAACACTGGGAGTACAGTGACAGGTGAAGGGGGAGCAGATGGAGAGGGGGCTTGGAAAACAAAGCACAGCCTGGAACCCAGCTTTTTGGCAGCATCCCTTCTTTTTCAGGAAAATCAGATCAGAGGGCTGAGCGTGATGGCAGAGGTGGCTGGCAGCGTGGCAAGGGAAGGGAAGCCCTACCTGTTTTTCTGAGTGGGAAGTCATCTTTGGAATCATACATCCCCAGGACTGGATGGTTGTAGGTGCCGGAGACGCCACTTTGGGGTGGGGAGCTCTGGTCCAGAGAGCTGTGCTGGGTCTTCCTGCACAGAAGGAAAGAGAAGGAGAAGGGACAAGCTTTATACCGGTGACACGCAGAGGGGACGGGTGCAGCGCCTGCCACCTCAGGGAGTGGGAATGGGGGACAGACAAAGGCTCTGGCTTGCTCCTTCTGGGCATTCCTACAAAAAACCCAACTGAAATCCAATCTACAGGAAGGTAGTTAACTTAGTTTTCAGTGTAAGACTACACCTTGGCTCAGCTCATGAAGGTATTTAACCCTGAGTATAAATTCTAAGACTGTAACCTGGACTGGGTTTTGCTAAGCCATGCTCCTGAATCTCAGCAGAGGTGAGATCTCACTTCAGCACAAGTGAACCATTTCCCTCCCCAAAATAAACCCTGGGCTCAGCAGACAGAGTCCAAGGCTGAAGCACTGGACCTGGCCAGCAGCAGCCATGCCACACAGGTGGCCCCCTGCCTTTCCACCTGCCTGTCCTCCCATCCCAGGAGCTCAGCAGAGACGGGACCAAAGCACTCAGCACCTTTCCAGCTGAACTTCCCTGAGATGATAATTTATGGCTTTGTTTGAGCAGGCTGCTGGAAGTAAATTACAGTCTGTTTGCTGAGGATATTAAATAATGAATGTGTTTTCTCAGCCTCCTACCAGTTTGTTGGCTGCATCTTTCCTGCTTAATGACTTGTGCCCAGCTTTACTGTTTCTCAGGAGCTCCACCAGCCTGGGAGAAGGCTCCAGCCAGCAGAGCAGCTCCATCAGCAGAGTGACTGATTTAGCCATGCAGGTGACACTCACTGGGCTCTCACAACTTCACTTCAAATAAACAGAATTTAAACCCCAGATTTCTTCTAAATGCTAATGGATTTGGGACAACGGAAAGCAAGTGTTTTGGAAAAAAATGAAAGTGACTATTTGAAATTTTGTACTGCCTAAAAACCAAGCTGAAAATATTCTCCTATAAAAGGTTCTTCAAGGAACCAAAATGAGCCACTCCTAGCTGAAAATTGCACAAATTCACACCATTTCTTGAGCACTACTAATCCCTTGAGTGCAAGTTCGACTCAGAAGTTGGCTACTGATATCTAGAGTATCAATTCCACTGCAAGTTAAAGCCTTCAAAAAATAAGGGGCTAATGAAATACTAGGAAAATACATTGAATTTCCTACAAAATTACAAAACAAACAAAAAAATCACAAAAAACCTTCTGCACATTTTATTTGAACATCAACATTTTCTACTCCCATAGGCTTTCTAGTGGAAGGTGTCCCAGCCCATGGCAGGGGGTGGAATGGGATGGGCTTTAGGGAGCCTTCAGCCCAAATCATTCTGGGATTCTATGGAATATGAATGACTGTGGTTTCCGAACCCTCCCTCTTCATTATCCAGATTCTCTGTACATAAAGAAAAATTATTTCTGGGGCTCTTGCTGTGTTTCTCACACCCACCCCATGCTGTGCCACATCCCCACCCCTGAATGCCCCCATGCACACTTCAATCTTCACCTGCAATCAAAACAGAGACAAACTAAAGAAAAAAAATAATCCCTCCTTGGAAGAGACGTGGCTTTTTTCTGCTGGGATCTGCTCATTCCACAGGAAGGCAGCACGCAGAGGTGTTTCACTCCCAGGAATCCTGGGTGCTGTGGTCTGAGAGCCCTGAGTCCCATCAAGTCATACAATGACAGTTTTGGCTCTTATGAGCAAGACTTTTTTTTTTCCTCCTTTTTTTCTTTTTTTTTAATCATGACCTAAGCAGCACAATCGAGTACATTTAAGCTATTTTCATCCCATTGTCAGGCAATATGCAGGAATTCAAAGGGCCTGTTTAGATGTGTTCCAGGGCTGCTGAATGCCAGATATTGAGCTCTGCAAACAGTAATACATTCCCTGGCTCCAGGGGTCTGATGCTGCCTCCAGCAGCATGCACTGGTCTGCATGCCCCTTCAGGAATGTCAGAGCTCTGGCAGGAGAAGAAACTGGACACTATATAGAGCTTGCAGACATTCCTGAAAGCACATCCCTTCATTCAAGGCATCCTCCATTCCCTGAGCTCCTTCAAACACCCACATGCACAGACGGAAAGGTTGGAGTGATGATCTTGGAAGTCTTTTCCAACCTTAATGATTTCATGATTTGATATTTCATCCTTCAATCATGTTCAGCAAGGTGCACTGAATATACATTTAGACATGTGTACCTGTGCAGGAATGTTTTGTGTTCACACCCCTGGATGTTGGGATCATTCAATGTGTAATTTAAAATATAATTGTAGCTCTCTCTTCCTCCTCATCATGCAAAAATACTCAGTTAAACTCCCTTCCATGGCTGCTAGCACACAGAGTGGCTGCTTCCCAAGCACTGCTGACAGCTTCCCAGGGAAATCACAGAGAACAGAAATTCCTGGGAGTTGCCCAGTGTGTTCAGAATCCAGGGGAGGGACATTCTGACAATGCAGTTCAAAAAAACCTCCCAGAGTGGTTTGGGCTGGAAAGGACATTAAAGACCACCTTGTTCACCTCTTTCCACCATCCCAGGTTGCTCCAAGCCCTGTCCAACCTGGCCTTGAGCATTTCCAGGGCTGGGACATCATCCTAGAGGTCTTTTCCAGCTATAATACCTCTGTAATCCCATGCCAGCGGAACATTTTTCCTGTCACAGCCACTGACGTCAGAACATCATGGTGCTAAATAGCCTTAGGAGCCTTTTTCTTTTCCCCAAGCAATGCTTTCCATTTTTTTTTTTAAAGGAATTCACAAACCTTAGTAAGACAAGGGAAGTGCTCAAAAGCAGGCATGCTGCTTCGAGAGGTTCTCCCAGCATCTGTTACCACTTAATCACCTCACATGCTCACAGTGAGAGCGTGGAGTGGATCTCCTGCAAGCCCCACTTGCATGTGCTCAACCCAGCCACCACCCAACTGCATCACAGCACAGCTATGTGGGGACAGGAATGTCTCCAGAGCTCAGCTGGTAACCTATGAGATGCCATATAAATAAATACTAATATATCAGGAATTTAAAGGTCGATTCTCCTTTTGGGAAAAAAATGTGGTTATTTTAATAGAATGGAAAGGAAAAAAATCCTCAACTTCTGCCTGAACAAGTGAAGGGTGCATTTAAAAAATCCTGTGCTGCTGCCGTCTGCCCTCCTTGAGGGCTCAGCAGGACAATTCAGCACTGAGAAAGAGCTGCGAGGCCCCAGGGCTTTGTCCATCTTGGGTCAGAATCCAGAATAACCATCCTCACCTCACCACAAAGCAGATGGAAAATGAGGGGATCGCAGGACCTGAAATCTTTGTGCAATTGTTTTTGTGTTCTCTGCCTGTTGGCACCCCTGGAGCATCACAGGGAAGGGGTGTTAGGATGCATAAGTGCCACAACAAACCCAAACCACACTTTGGTGCTCAGAAAGTTCTCAGCATCAGCTGAGGGAACATCCTGAAACCCCAAACACAATGTGACTAAAAACCTGCAGCAGCCCAGCCTTGCATCTCAGAGAATCCCAGGATGGTTTGGATGGGAAGGGATTTAAAGCTTATATCATCCCACCCCCTGCCACGGCAGGGACACCTTCCACTATCCCAGGTTGCTCCAAGCTCCAATGTCCAACCTGGCCTTGGACACTCCCAGAGATCCAGAGGCAGCCACAGCTGCTCTGGGCACCCTGAATTCTAACTGACCTTGAACCACACCTGCATTAACTGTTATTTTAACCATCTCTTAAAGAAATGGAGGCTCAGAGTCTTCAACCACCTTTAATGAAATCCCCAAGTCTCAGATTAGATTTTCAGAGATCTATTATAGCTGCTCAATCTCACTTTGCCTCCAATAACATCTGAATTCTTCTGCCAACTCCACTTCAGCATTTCTGTCCTGGCTCAGAGCTGGGATAGCTTTCAAATTTCATTGCAGCTCAGTGTCTGGAATTTGGAAACATCTGCTGGCTATGACCTCATCCTCCCTGTACACACATTCATTTCTTAAGACTTAAAACACTGTCAGTGCTTCAGCTTGAACATTAATTTCATGGCAAAATGAAATTACTTTTGTAGATCAAAATTTCATGAATTTTGAGGTCACTAAAGCCAACATCTAAAGCACTTTGGCTTTTTATTTAATAAAGGCAGTGACAAAATCATAGCAGTGGAAACTTCCAAGTCACATGAAATTTCTAACTGTCTTTAGTACAATGAAAAAGTTGATTTCTGAAATTGAAACTGGAGACCAGCAGCTGAATATTTTCAGTTGAAAATGGAGACGTTGGGGCAGTTGTGATTCAAAGTGTAGACTGGACCCACTAGATGGTTCCAGTAAGAGCCAAGTAAACTTCCAAGTCGGAGAGACTGAGAAGAGCAGTAAGCATTGAAAACTTTAAAATGCAAAGCTTAACAATCCTGAACTGCAGTAATTCACTGAATCATAGAATATCCTGAGTTTGAAGGGACTCACAAGGGTCATCAAATTCCAGCTCCTGAACATAAGAAGAACTATTCCTCATTTGACTAAAGTTCAAGTTTTATAACACCGGGTGGGATCAAATCCTGAGTGAAAAGCTGGAGGACTGAAAAAAGCTGATCTCTGACTGTAGAACTTGTGAGTTTGAATAATTGTGGATTCCAGATGACACAAAGACCTCTCTCTACACACAGAGCACTGTGACACCATCACAGCAGACACAAAACCCACTCAGACTGGAACCTTCTGGAAAATACATTTTGGGAAAGCACAGGGATGCTGTCACTGCTCTGGCTCATCCCACAAGCACATCAGGTCTATTCCCTCAGGGAACTGGGGACAAAGGTGGCACTGGCTGAGCCCTGCAGAAAGCCCAGCACCACTTACCCGTACCAGAAGCGAGGGTCGCTGGATATGCAGTGGTTGAGATTCCGGTGGGCCAGAGCCTTCTTCTTGTTTAACACGAATTCCTGCAATTTCATCTTCACTTCTGTGCTTGCCACTGCACCTGTGATTGAAAAAAAATAAATTAAAAAAGGTTACTAAATCAATTCACAGGCTTGAAGGAACTTTAAATTTCTAAAATAGATCCCAAATCAAATCTTTAATTTCCAGTCCAAAAAAAAAGGATTTTGCTTTCAAAGAGAGAAGAACAAAGTGCCTCTAGTAAGGAGGTCTCCCTTTTTATCTCTTTAGCTTGGCATAGATTCACAAGTTATGTTTGAAAACACAGATGAAATTGGGTTTATTTCACCAGAAGAGGATGTTACACTTGCATAGAAGCACACTCAGAATAAAACACTTGTCTGGAGTATCCCAGCTCTCTTTGAACCACAGTTATTTAAGAAAAGGGGTCTTGTGCACCCTCAAGTTGTTAAATGTCACATCTAAAAGCAGAAGGGGAATGAGCCCAGTGGCTCATGTGTAGGTTTTGTCTTGAAAACTCCTGTAAACAGGGACCTCTTTGTTCCCAAGTCTCTGTGCCGACCACGACCAACGTAACATTTCACTTCATTTACAAGCACACAGATCTCTTGCTTCAGACAGAAAACCTAACATTTAAAAAAAAAATTAAAGAAAGGGAGTCAGTCATTCTGCAAAGCTAAAATGTCAACTGTGTAATCCCTAATCATGATTTCTTGCACAATGGAGAGCAAGCTGTTCCCCTGCCATGATGGATCCCAGTGATCATCGGGTTGACAGCCCAGACTCCCAGGCAGGGCTCCTGATGGAGCAATGCAGCCCAAGTTTGGCAAGGGGACATGTGGAAAATGATGGTTCATCCACACCATGGCATAAGGCAGGAGCTCCAATGGAGAATATCTGTGCTGGGAGGAAAGGAAAAGGGCAGGGAAGCTGCCAGCTCCGCTGGGACTAAGAACTAAAAGATCACCCTGCCATGTTCTGGTGTCCTGTGCCCTGCTCAATGACGAGGTGATGTTTGACATGCTGGGAGAACAATTCCTGGGCTCTCCAAGAGCAGGGAGCTGCAGTGTTCCCACAAGACACTGCCTAGAGCTATTAAATGGTTCAAACACCGAAGCGAGAAAATTCTCTTTTTTTGGAGCCCTGTATTTCTCACAGGCTCCACAAACACAGGTTTGGTGGAAAGTTCAAGTGAAGAGCTGGAGATAAATTCCTGAGTAGCAGAAGGGGTGACAAATCCATGCCGGAAGGCCTTCTCCCTCCAAAACTGTCATCCTTAGAACAGTCAAACCTGGCTGTGTTCTGTCAGGCTGGCATAAACCTCTTAGAAGACTTGAAGTTCAATATTTTTAGAGTGTAAGCTTTACCTCCTTTACTGGAAGCTGAAAGATATCATAGAACATCAGAGAGCATTGGGTTGGGACGAACCCTAAGGTTCATCTCATTCAACTCTGCCATGGGCAGGGACACCTTCCACTGTCCCAGGCTGCTCCAAGCCCCAGTGTCCAGCCTGGCCTTGGACACTGCCAGGGATTCAGGGGCAGCCACAGCTGCTCTGGGCACCCTGTGCCAGGGCCTGTCCACCTTCACAGGGAACAATTCCTTCCCCATATCCCATGCAGCCCTGCCCTCTGGCAGTGGGAAGCCATTCCCTGTGTCCTGTCCCTCCAGGGCTTTGTCCCCAGTCCCTCTCCAGCTCTTCTGGAGCCCCTCTAGGCCCTGGAAGGGGCTCTGAGGTCCCCTTGGAGACTTCACCTCTCCAGGTGAGCACCCCCAACTCTCCCAGCCTGGCTCCAGACCAGAGGTGTTAACAAGTAAGGAGAACAAACTCCACCTCTCTCACACTCTCTTCGTATTTCAGAACAGGACAATTTTAGCTTCTCTTTGCCAAATTTTGTGATGTGAGAAAAATAACTTAAGTATCCTTAAGCACTGAGGTGCGATAATGATTATACACCACAGCACTTCTTAAATAAAAAGTAACTTAAGAATAAAACTGTAGCCATGGGAACAGGATCTTCAACTTAACATCCCCAAATTCTGAGTTTTTTCCTCTACACCTCTGTGTTTCACCCAAAAGACACTTTGCTTCCATTTTCCAGAGATTCGGGTGTTTTAATTTCTTTTCAGATTATTTTAATGAGCATGGCCAGGTTTTGTTTCAGAGAAGAGGCCCAGCAAAACATGGATCAAGCATCAACAGCTGATAGGAGCAGCAGGGGGAAGTGCAAATGCTTAGGGATTCTGAACCTCTGGTCTTTCGAGCACTTACAAAGGTCTCCCAGAGTCCAGTTTTTTCCTACTGAAAAAGTTCTTGGAGCTTTATCTTATTCTAGTTCCCAGCTAGCATCCCATCTTCCTTCCACCACTTCTCCCACCTGAAACCAGACCTGAGGAATTGATGGCACAACTTGGCGAGGTATTTTTCCTCCCATTTACTTGAAGAAAAAGCCCACACAAGCAGCGCAGAGTGTCTCTGATAAGGGACATTGTGAGGCCACAATGATCTCCTTGAGTGCATAATGACACAGAGTGGGGAAGGCACCCACAAGATGTAACCTCCTGAAAAAATTCCCCTCATGAATGGAAACGCTTCAAAAAGGGGAGAGCTGTGAACTTAACTATGTCTTAAAAATTCAGCAACAGAAAGAGAAAAGGAGTGCAGCATGCATCTGGTGTGTTTTATGGGCTTAATATTCTGCCTCCATTAGGAATGTTGCCAAAAATACTTCAAAAAATGTTAAATCAAGGGAAGAGAGGATACGCTTCCTTTTGAAAAATGCTAAAATGGCATTTAGTGAGACAAAAATGAAGATAAAGCAGAAAAATGCATTTCTCTCTTCCCCTCAATTCCCACAAGCTCCTTGTGTCCTCAGGGAGGTTTCTTCAGCTTTCTGAGGCTCCTTCATGGCTCCCATCTGCCTGTCACCACCCAAAGCAGTGGTGCTTTAGCCACTTACTCTCCTTCCCTTTCTCTTTGTTTTTCAGCTGCTGCAGTTTCTGCTCTCGGTGCTGCTTCTCCAGCTCCTGCTCCTGTCGGTGCTGCTCCAGCTTCCTCTGGTGCTCCAACAGCTCCTGCTGATGCTTCATGGCCAGCATCTCCTGCTGCTGCTGCGGAGAAGGGAACAGGGAAAAGGAGCAAATTAAGACCAGCAGCCTTCCCAGAGGCAAAGCAGACGCTGCAGGCAGGTGACAATAACAGTGCTGCATTCATGGCAAGAAGGACAAGCATGGGCCTCCTTTTATCTCCGTCACCTGATTTTAAATAAAACCCCACTAGGGCACCCTCAATATCATTTGTTGCACAGAGAAATTGTAGAAATTGTGGCTGCCCCATCCTTGGAAGTGTTCCAGGCCAGGCTGGATGGGGCTTGGAGCAACCTGGGTTAGTGGAAGGTGTCTCTGCCCACGGCAGAAGGTAGAACAAGATGGAATTTAATGTCCCATCTAACTCAAACCACACAGAGATTCCATGACTAATTATAAAAAGAGTTGCTCCAACAGAAAAAAGAATTAATTCCCCAAACGATTTCTTCAGGAAGGATTTTCCCTGGCCCTCTCAACTCACCCATATTTATGGGAATAATCAGGAGACACGATGTCTAATTAAGGTAATTATTTGCCAAGCTTCCATCAGATGGGACATCCAAGGCTGGAAGCACAAAGGCTCATGCCCCTGTGCAAGCTCCCCCCGGGCTCCCCAAGTCCCAGCAGCTGGGGGGTGTCAGTGTCCCCACCAAGCTGCTGGAAAAGTACGTGTACAAACAGCACACCCCAGCAGCCTAGAGAGGAGCAAAGGGATCTCTGCGGGGCTAAAAACTGCTTTTTCTTGAAAAAGCAGAGCCGAAACAATGACTTCCCACCTTCCAGTTTGATCTGCACCCTGCCCAGCAAGGCACGGGCCAAGAACTGTTCCTGTGTCTCCCCCGAAGGCCTGCAGTGCCAAGGCCCTCTGGAGTCTCCGGAGCAGGCGGAGCGCGCGCCCACCCCGCACTCTTTACGTTGGCAGCTTATAAACCAAGGGATTGATCGGAGCTGGCAGCCTCCAGCCTCTCCAGGGCTGCGCTTAATGGAGGCCTGTGCTCCAATACCACCCACCACTCCCGCAGAACCCCCGAGGCGGAGAGGGATCAGGAGCATGGACTTGTGGAATGGTTTGGGTTGGAAGGAAACTTAAAGATCACCCCCTTCCAAGTCCCTGCTGTGGGCAGGGTCCAAGCCATGCCTGTTAAGACAGGGAATCTGCTCTCTCCAAGAACATCTCAGTCCATCCTTCTCCAACCCCTGACAGCTCCTGCATACAGGAGACTCCCACCCAAAAGTATTTTCTTCTTGAGCATATTCTCCTTGTAATCCCTTTAGCTGAGATTCTTGGGGTTCCTGTGCAGGGCCAGGAGTTGGTACTTGATGATCCTTGTGAACCCTTTCTAGCTCTGGATATTCTAGGCTCCTCTGACTAATTTGTGGCATTGCACATTTGCATCGCCCGATGCTTCAGCCGTGGATGCACAATAAATACAAATAAAATCACACTATTCCATATAAAGATGGAAAAGCAACAAGCAGTCTGAGAGGTATTTACAATCTGCCTGGCTATCTGCTGGAAATCCCTGCTGCTGCCTGTTCCAAGCAGGCAGGCTGTTGTAAAACACCAACAATCCAGTTATTTTGCAGTGACTGCACCTCTGCTCCCCCTCCTAATTCTATTGAATTTTATACAAACAACCAAAAATCCACACTGAAAAAAAAAATAGAAAAGGAGGAAAAAAATAGAGAAAACCAGCTATTTTTGTTTTCTAATTAAGCAGCAGCTTCTACTAACACGTCTCCATTTGGGGAAAGAGTCTCTTTCCCAACTTCCAACAAGTCCACCACATGGTGGGCTTTGAGAACCTCGCCATGGAAAGTATGCAAATGAACAATATTTAATGCACAATATGGTAAAACAGGTTTTGTTATTTTTATGGAATCAGGAGCCTTTTCTCTCCATCTGCAGTCTCCTCGGCTCTGCGGGCTCTGCTTCCTGCAATGGTTTACATACATTAGGCTGCTTTAGAAGGAGCTGTGCTTTCATTGACATCTGGAGTGAAATGGGAATGAAAAGCCCAATTTGTCGCTGGATGGTTTAGAGAAGTTTCATTAGGGATGTATTGTCTCTGCTCATTTTGACCCCAGTTTCCACAAAGCCTGTTCTTAATACAGTTTTTCAAATGGTTTCAAAGTTGGGGAAAAAAAAATTTAAAAAATAGAATAATGAAGCCATGTCTCTGACTGTACCCATGAAGAATGAACAGAAATCACTGCTGGCGTCTGCTGTAGCCGTGGGAAAAGAAAAAAAGAAAAAACCTATTCGGGTGTCTTCTCTGGGTTATTTCTCCACACTTACCAGGAATGTTACGGGAAGACAACAATTTAGGTTGGAGATCAGGAAAAAGTTCTACCCCTAGAGGGTGCTGGGCACTACCCAGGCTACCCCAGGGAATGGCAGAGCCCCAGGCTGCCAGAACCCAAGGAATATTTGGACAATGCTCTCAGGAATGTACAGGCTGCGATTGTTGGGGTGTCAGAAAAAACATTAGTTTCTGGTTCATTTAAAGAAATCGAGGTAAATTTGAACAGGCACTGCCCTCTCACACCCTGTGTGTTCCCCACACACAGCTGGGGCAGGGGGTTTATTTCCCAACTGTATTTCCCAAACACTGAATTGTCATTACAAATTGATTCACCGAGGGAAATCCCAGGATCTGAGATTAACTCAGCCCCAGGTCTGAGGAGCACTGTGTGACAGACACACACACACTGCATTAGGGAGCTAAACATCTGAACATCTGAATTAGGTGCTCTTGCCAAAATCAATATTTGTAAATATTCATAACTATGGGGATTCCTGCATATGTTTAATGTCACTGCTCCCACTATTTCTGAAAACTGCACAAATGTTCAACTGTACCTGCAGTTAGTGTTGCTGGTGTTCCTCTAGCATAAATTAATATTAATAAAGGTAACAGGGAGGATGCAGAGCATTTCCAGGTATTTATCAACCATCAGCCTACCGTGAAGACTCAGCAATCCAGAGGATTTTGCTACCACATTCCTCAACTGTCTTCATTGCTCCAGCTTGTCTGCCTGGGAAGGAGACTAACACCTTATCAGTAGGGAAACTGTCACAGAGAGACTTTTTTTAAGAAAAATGCAGCAAAAATGGTTCTCTTTAGTCTGCAGTGCTCTCCTAGGAAGCATGGAGTGCTGACACCAAGATCCCATTTCCCAGAGAGAACCAGGATGGATTTAATGGAGACACATTGCATTAGGACTTCCACAACCACTCCTCCATGTGCCAAACAAGAAGTCAAGCAGAGATCCTTCCTGCCCGCCCCCCCGCCAGCTGAGGCTGGCTCCTGGGTGTTTATAAGAGATATTTTGACTAGCAGCAATAAGTGGAAGGGAGAGCAAAATAATTGTGGAGATAAGCACAAGTCTGGGTGAACAGAAGTTAGAATGCTTCTGGCTGATAGATATTCCCTGGCATGCAAAGTTGCTGTGCCCAGCTCCCAACTGCGTCTCAATCCACACCTGAGATCAGCTCCAGCAAGGGGGAATATCAGGGAAAGATTCTTCTGTCACCTGTCCTGGCCAAATTCTACAGTTTTGGGGCTTTAAATCAGGTATTCAAAATTATCTTTGGGCTAAGGCTCTGTAAAAATAAAGTCAAATCATAGGTGAGGATGAACAAAAACTCTCTAAGAAAGTACACCTCAAATCAACCCCCTGAAAAACCCTTGGCTATGGGTGTAAGCAAAGCACAGGCGCGGGGATTTCTGGGAGATAGACAGATTTCTGGGAGATGGATTTCTGAGAGATAGATGATTTCTGGGAGATGGATTTCTGGGAGATAGATGGATTTCTGGGAGCACTGTTCTGTTGGGCTGTTTCACAGCAATCCCAATGCTGTCTGGACAGTGTGCTCCATCTTTCCCCCATCCTGTTTACTGAAGTCTCAGGCTGTGCTCCAGTTTCAGGATCTGCTCTCTTGGCTCCGTGGCAGCGTGTTTGGGATGTCTCCTGGAGCACCGGGCACAGTAAATCAGCTGTGCTGAGAGACAGGGAGGGGAGAACGTTGTGGCTTCCAGTAGCAGCCAAGACACAAAGATCTGGGAGAACAAGCACCTCGCATCTCTCTTCTGGGACACACATCCCACGTGCCCCCTTCCCGCCATCAGGCAGCTGACAGCCGGCTAATCCGTGCCAGAAATTCCCATGGGCAGGGAATTTTCTGCAGGGAAATGATCCCTCCCAGCCAGCAGCTCCCTGGGCTGATCTCAGTCAGACACATCCTACTGAAAATGTCTGGTGCTCAGGTTTACGAGGCTGAACCGTCTCCAGGACTGGGAATGACGGTGAGGTTCGCTTCACACCAGCTCCGGGTAACAAGATCCCATGTTTTTACCTTGGCAGTTTTACATATGGCTATGATTTTGTACCCCAGTCTCCTACCCATGCCATTACTTCTCCCAAAAGGCTGGAAGCCCTCTGAGCCCTGAATACCTGCAAAGGTTCAGCACTTTTTCATGAGCCTTTTGCTCCCTGGCTCCCACTCCAGCCTAACTTTTGCCTTCCTCCAGAAGCAGAATATCCAACAGCCTTTCCAGAAAGCAGCAAGCTCAGTTTGTAGTATCCAGCATATTCAGCTCCTCCTCCAATTTTCCCCTTTAAAGCTGAGGAAAACGTCTCTGAGTTTGCCTCTGGTGGGCTTTATGTGGTTATTGTTGAAGGGGAGGGAATCAGGAGCATGGAGTGCCCATTCCAGCACAGATGGCAATAAGTAAATCAGAAAATTTGACTTACACCAATCTCTGTAAACAGAAGAATCACATAAATTTCTGTAAAGGAGGAGCCCTAGATGTTTGATGCTAAGTAAGATCCTTGGAGGAGCAGTTACATACTCTATGAACTGTTTTGGGGGGGTTTTTGGTATTACAGGAATTCCACATTTCTGGATATGAATGGATCAGCAGTGATGTACATTAACAGGTAAATATTCCTGGCACAACAACAGGATCCAGTGAGATTTTTTTTTTATTTCTGCCCTGATTCTCTGTGTTCTCCTTGATTACTTCCAATTATTTTCTAAGTTCAAGATTAAGATAAAATTGGAGTTGAATTTAGGTGTGGGAACTGCCATAATATCCCTTCTGCCATCATTTACTCTGAAAATCTAAACTGACAAAAAAAATAACCATGGTGCCCCACACGTATTTTACTCCAGAAAAATCTGGAGTTCCCATTCTGCTCCTTACAGCCAAACAATTGTGGCCCATCTCAGAAGAAACCAAAAGGAAATGCTTCTTCTACCAATTTCCAGTAGATCTGTAAGGCCCAGAGCAGACAAACTTCCCTGGATGAGCATTCCAGCTTCACTCCTGACACCACTAGCAGTGCTTGGATGGAAGGAGACG
Source organism: Chloebia gouldiae (assembly GCA_003676055.1). NCBI lineage: Eukaryota > Metazoa > Chordata > Aves > Passeriformes > Passeridae > Chloebia > Chloebia gouldiae. Next base: position 559,853 of record QUSF01000098.1, on the reverse strand, counting down.
CCTGAATTATCCCAGCTTGATGCAGAACTCCTTCAACCGAGAGATGGGGTAAAAGATGTCCAAGCTGCTCCATGGATTTGTTGACAGAACCAATCCCTCCATGTGCAGGTTTGTCCTCACCGCTCTCACAAAAGATCCTGACTTTGAGGCTGAGGAAAAGTCACCACCCACCCCCTTCAAAGGGAGCAAATACTATGATCTTCCAAAAGTTTTCCCCAGGGTTGCTTCCATCAGAAGTTAAGTTTCGTAGGATCTAAGGTGTAAGTTTTGGAGTGGGCTCAGTGTGCCAGAAAAGCAAGCCAAGGTCACTGAGAAAGAAGAAGAAGGCGTCTAGAAATAGTGCGAGCTCCAAGGTGTTTGAGTAGTAACGAGGCACAAAATGTTCAGTCTGGTCTTTTACCACTGACTGTACCCAGCTGCAGCTTCCTAAGATGAATAATCCTGTCATCCCAGAATCCAGACAGAGGCGGGCACCTGGTATCTCTGGGCTTTTCAAGCTTCTCTTGAAAGGGACACGGGCTGTGAGGAACGGGTGTGCTGCGGAAGAGTGGCACAAAAACGAGCAGAGGCAGCCCTTCCATGCCGGCTGCTGCAGGAAGAGAGCACGGAGCAGACAGGCCCAGGAATGGGAGCTGGGATATCAGGGGGTGGGATGGAAGTTGGCCCTTCCAGAGCCCAAGGGAAGCGGTGCTTTGCAGGAGCCATGGTGCTGCTGGCAGCGTCCCCAGGGACACGGTGAAGGTGCCACAGGGGATCAGCAGATGACACCAACCCTAGCAGCAAAACTGAAACATGCCCAGCTCACTCTGCTAAGCAGGAATCAACAAAGAATCAACATGGAGAGGCCACCAAAGTGAAGGACTGGGCACTGTCAGAGCTATGCTGAGAGCAGCCCCACTAAAGGACGATTGATTTGGGGGTGCCCAGTGAGCTACCACAGAATGATGGAATGGGTTGGGTTGAGAGGTATCTTGAAGATTATCCAGTTCCACTCCCTGCCAGGGGCAGGGATATTTTCCACCACAGCCTCATCCATCCTGGCCTTGAGCAGCCCAGGGGTATCCTGCTGGCAAACCTGCCATTCCATGGGCAGGTGGCTCCACATGAAAGCAAGGAGCTGTTTCTCCCCTCAGCATGAGCATGACAGCTATCAAGTCTAGACATCTTTGGGAAAGAATTACATTTCTTTACAGTACACCAAAATCTGTCTGGAAGATTTCCTGCAAGATTTTCACTCCCTGAAACCAAAGGAATGGCCTGGGAGTTTCACGCCGTGTATCTGAACAAGAGGCTGATCCCTCGGATATGTTACTATCCGTCACTCAACGTAGGAATTCATTCTGTCAAGGGAAAAAGAACAATTTCAGGATCACTGCACAGCAAACATCCTCATAAAGCTCCTTTCCCTGCTGCTGCTTCCCTGCCATTCCCATCTATGCTGCACGAACAGCCCAGCACTCCTTGTGCTATGGATGCCCCCAGTCCTTTCTCAGATGGTGGAAAACTGGGAATGGGATTGCACACCCACAGATGAGAATTTCAGGCCCACGAGGAGCTGGGAGGCTCAGCTGCCCTCCTGTGCTGTTATCCCGCCACCGACGTGCGTCAACATCCCGAGGAGTTTCTGGCTGTGGCTGTAAAACAGCCAGGGCTGGGAAGAGCCCTGCTCCAAGCTTGGACAGAGCAGATGAACCACAATCCCCATGACGTCCTCCCCTCCTTGCTGAGCTCACAGCACCCGAGGTGCCTCTGGCCCTGCCAAAGCGCCCATCCTGCCCCTCTTCCATCCAGCCCTTGACCAGAAGGGCAAACGGAAAAGCTTTTGGTAACTTCCAGCTGATCTTGGCTGGGAATGAGTGACTCACAAAGGAAAAAATTCCCTGCCTGTTCCTCCATGACCAAAGGTCAGGCAAAGCTCGAAGCGGGACCTGTGGAGAGGCTTTCCACCAGCTCACCCAAGAGCCAGGCCCTTTATTCGATCCTTGGTTTTGTTCAGGAAGGCAGATTTGAAGGCCATAAATACTGTCCCACATCTGGTGAATGCACAGAGGAGTGGAAAATCCACCTGGCTGAAGGTGAATGGCTACTGGAGAGAGGAGCAGCCAGCAGTGCCTCCAGCCTCTGGCCTCTCCCTCGGTGCTTTCTGAAGCCAGGCCTGGGCAATCTGCAGAGCTGCTCTGAAGCTGTGAAAGAAATAGCCTGTCCTGCTCCATACAAGACTTGGCTTACTTTCCCCAAACATGTCAGGGTTTTCACAGAATCACCACCGAACGCTCTGGGTCGGGAGGGACCTGAAGGCTCAGCCCATTCCAATCCCCTGCTGTCTGCAGGGACATCTCCCACTAGAGCAGTTTGCTCCAAGCCCTGTGCCTCATCACTAATTTCTTCCTAATGCCCAATCTAAACTTACTCTCTTTCAGTTCAAAGCCATTTCCCCTTCTCCTATCTCTCTCTCCATGCCTGTGTTTTCTCCTAATCCTCCCACTCCTTACCCATGCCGAGCTCTGTGTCCATTATAGAGCCCTTCCACAAATACTGTTTCACTCATTTCCTGGCTCTCTCCAACTTGCACCATCTTGGGGAATCTGGCACTTTTATGCGAAGGCCAAAACATAATGTCTATAAAAGCAAGGACTGGGACACGCTGGGGAAACGATCACATGTTCAGGCAGTCATTGCCTTTTCCTCCTGCACTAGGTCAGTTGATTAAAACTGAGCTGATGGAAGCAATTCCAAGCTCTGGAAAAAGGCAAAACTTCAGCTCTCAATAGGAAAAAGTTATCTACTGGGATAGAAAAACAGGCAATCATGCCAGCACTTTCCAGGCCAAACTTCACTCACTTAAGTGTTCCTCACACTCCTGATTAGTTTGGGGGATGGGATGGAGGGCTGTTCACCCCTACTTAGTTCCTGTCAAATCAGACCAGTTCCTCTATTCCCACCAACACCACAGCAATAAAAGAAATAAAACAACCTTAAACCACGACTTCTCCTGTACTAGCAAAGGAGTCAACACTGGAAACAAAGGAGCCATTTGAAAGCCTCACCAGCTGGGAGAGCAGGGGCTGCTCACCTGCACAAGAGAAGGCTCCAAGGAGACCTCAGAGCCCCTCCAGGGCCTAAAGGGACTCCAGGAGAGCTGGAGAGGGACTGGGGACAAAGCCCTGGAGGGACAGGACACAGGGAATGGCTTCCACTGCCAGAGAGCAGGGCTGGATGGGATATTGGGAGGGAATTGTTCCCTGGGAGGGTGGGCAAGCCCTGGCACAGGGTGCCCAGAGCAGCTGTGGCTGCCCCTGGATCCCTGGAAGTGTTCAAGGCCAGGTTGGACACTGGGGCTGGGAGCAGCCTGGGACAGTGGAAGGTGTACCTGCCATGGCAGAGGTTGGAATTAGATGATCCTTACAGTCCCTGCCAACCCAAAGCTCTTAGGGATGTTATGAAATAAATGCTTTGCACTCATTGATTAAAATGGTGGATGCCAGGCTGTAGGGGAAAAAGCCAAAGTACTCAATTCTAGACAGTACCACATACACATAACAGAGTAAAATGCAGAAATTCTCCCCCTTCACTGAAGCAGTTTCCAAAGCAGTTCCGGGTTTAACATTATCATAGAATCACAGAATGGTTTGGGTTGGGACAGACCTCAAAGCTCAACCCACTCCCAAACCCTGCAAGGGGTGTTCATGCCTGTGTGCACACGGGATTGGAAAAAAAAAAAAGGCAAATAAATTTCTCCAAAAAGAGCTCTGCATCTTCACTCAGGACTTTTTCTGTATCAAACTGCACAGCTCCAGTGTTTCACTTGCAGAAGACAAATGGGTTTTATTTCTTTAACATCCCTGCCCTGCCTTCTTCATGAGCTGGGCAGCTCCAAGTCAAATTTAAAGTTATATATCTTAATTTTTCTGGCAAAATAATCACTTCTCTGCACTCACAGCCACTGGACTTAACACAGTTGCCAGTTCTAAGGGTCATCTAAATGTGGGCTGCCTCCAGGACATAGAGACAAGCAGGATGTTTTCCCAGAGAGAATGCGCCACAGTCGCACACTGGGGTAGTGTGTGGGGGTTATTTTCTTTGTGAGGCATGACAAGGCTTATTTCAATGAGGTGCTCTTAGATTTTTAAAGCAATTCTGGTCCCACTGACACACTTACTACTCTCAGAGATCACCTTTCAGGCCACCCTCTGGTACAGGACTATACCATCCCTATTTTAAGGCGCTCATCTAGCCAAGCTTACATCCAAGATGAAGAACTTCATCACCTAATGGGCTGGATACACTGTGGCATCCCAAAATTAGAGCTCAGCTTCCTTCTTACACAGATTTTGAGCAGAGCCAGTCAAAGCTTTGACATAAATGAGAGCAAATATGTTCCCATCACCGGTGCTTTGAGCTTGGCCATTAAATGGGAATAAGCCTGCCTGATTTTTCATAGACAAATAACTACAGGCATGGACAGTTACAAGGGAATAATGGAAATATTTGTTCCAGGAATTCCCCAATCCTCCCCTACCCCAAGTGTTTGTGCCAGCCATGGGCAAATGTGCAACCACAGAGATGCACACATTGTGCATCCATGTTTAAGTACGTTCACACCCAGGCACCTCCTCTGTGCCCTGGCCACAGCACAGAGGACTCCCCAGGGGACAGGGGTGTTTGCTATTAATCCAGCTTCAAACAGGGACAGTTCTCACAAAGCCCAGCTCCTCTCTGTACTAAGAAGTCTGTAAATAACACCCCATTAACTTTTAATCCCATCTTCCCCACTCTGACATGCATTTTGTATTGAAATGAAAGTTATATAAGGTTGAATCGAGGTTGCTTTTTAATATTACATTAAGGCTATTTACCATGTGCAGCACTAATCCCCCTTTGAAAAAAGGAGCCTATTACCAATTCGGAAAAGCTTGCGTTGCCATAGCAATAGTCCAGCACTGGGAAATGTTTATATAATGTCTCATGTTTTCACTTGCAACAGCCATCTTCCAGACTGGACTGTTCACTGACCCTGCCTGGTGTTTCCTCCCTGTCCCATGCAGGGCACTGCACCTGCCTGGTGCCTAACTCTCAAAAATCTGACTGTGTCCAGACCCACCTGCAGGCACTGCCCCTGCATTCCCCGTTCCTGCAGTCCCACCACAGTCCCACACTCTCAGTCCGCAGCTTGTGCTGATGGCAAATATCCAATGAGAAGTTCCATACCACTACTCCTAAAATGTGTGACCACAGTAGCAGATAACCTCCTGCTAGGGTCAAATCCATTGAGGCACTTTCTGTGTCCAGGGAAGGGAACAGAGCTGGGAAGGGGCTGAGGGAGCTGGGAAAAGGGCTCAGCCTGGAGAAAAGGAGGCTCGGGGGGACCCTGTGGCACCCTGAGAGGAGGGTGGAGAGCAAGGGACAGGACAAGAGGAAAGAGCCTTGAGCCGCACCAGGGAAAGTTTCTGTTGGAGACCAGGGAAAATATCTTCCCTGAAATGGTGGCCAGGTGTGGGAACAGGTTCCCCAGGGCAGTGGTAGACTCACCACACCTGGAATTGTTCAGAAGTTGTGTGGGATGCAGCGCCTGGGGACCATGGTGGTGCTGCTAGGTCGATGGTTGGAATGGATGATCCTGGAATGCTTTTCCAACCTCAGCAATCCCACAATCCCCTATCCCCAGCCACCCTTACCTTGATGTGCTCGTGCAGCTGCGCCTCGTGCTGCCGAGAGAGCTGCTCGTGCTGCCGCTGGAACTCTGCGATCAGGATCTGCCTCTGGATCTGCTGCTTCTGCTTGAGGGCCAGCAGCTCCTGCTGCAGCTGCTGCTCCCGCAGCGTCGGCTCCGTCACCGGCATGGAGAACTGGTGATCCAGCCGCAGGTCCATGGGCACCGAGCTCGACGCCACTTGCAAGGGCAGGGCTGTGCTCACGTCAACTGCGGGGGAGAACACGAGAGCAGGGTGAGCGTGGGCCTCATCCAGCAAAGGATGGAGGAACCATGGTCTGGACCAAGAGCAGCACCATGAAATTCACACCATCCCCCCTTAGGGGTAACCAAGGAATACAGGGATCAACAAGTTTTCCAGGAGGCACCACATCCTAGAAACCCATGTGTTTGCTACAAGAAAAGAGTGTCATGTGTAACCCATGCGTGCCTTCCAAACACACACACACAGATTTCTTCCATTCAACCAGCATCACTAGAAATAAGGAGGATAAAGAGTAATTTGAGACTTCACAGAAAGGATTAATCCTGATTTGTGATGGATGAACTGATGGACTGCTGTGGTCAGGAACATGAGGCTCTCCCTTTAAGAAACTCATGCAAAAACCACAGTGTGTTTTATAATAAATCCAAACAGTTTTGACTTGGGAGGGACCTCAAAGCCCATCCAGTGCCACCCCTGCCATGGGCAGGGACACCTTCCACTGTCCCAGGCTGTTCCAAGCCCCAGGTGTCCAACCTGGCCTTGGACACTTCCAGGGATCCAGGGGCAGCCTCAACTGCTCTGGGCACCCTGTGCCAGGGCCTGCCCACCCTCCCAGGGAACAATTCCTGCCCAATATCCCACCCATCCCTGCCCTCTGACAGTGGCAAGCCACAACCCCTTTGCAATAACTGAACACAGCTTGTTTTGCCTAAAAAAAAATTACTGCTACCCCATGAATGACTCAAAATCTTCTAAATTCCACCTGAGTGACAGTTTTGCCTTTCACAGGTATTCTGTATTTGCAACATTTGCTCACTCCCTCTCTCTCTCTCTCTCTCTCCCCGCCCCCCACCCCCCCCACCCCAGGGCAATCCCTCAATAACTCTGCTGAGAGCTTTGAATGAACATCAGTTACAGGATAACAAATGTTAATCCCTCAGAAACACTGAGCTTCAGCAAAACTGGAAAATAAAGGTGTTTTTTTTTTCTCCATATCCTCTGTCAAGACATTAATTTTATCCATCCCAGGGAGAGAGCTTTCATAGGGGTTTTCCCAAATACTCTCATGGAGCAGAGGTCCCAGGGGTATGGTCACCCCTCCCTGCACTTGGCTCAGCGAGGGAGGAAGAGGAGGAGGAGAAGACTTTCTTTTCTTGATGGAAACATTTTCTGCAAAAGGTCACATTACTGGAAGTGTTGCTATTTTTCAACCCACAAGCTCTTCCCTCCACTTCCCTATTGTTTTCCTTCCTGTGGTCTTTTCCTCCTTTACCTCTCTCCCCAGAAGGACCACAGGAAGGATTCTTTGCCATGGATTGATTCCGGAGGCACAGCCAGGGATTTTGGGGAGAGCAGCACACTCTGACACAGAGATAACCACGCAAACTCACATTAACATTGTGTCTGAGGTCTCTGGGGAGACCTCAAAGCCCCTGCCAGGGCCTAAAGGGCTCCAAGAGAGCTGGAGAGGGACTGGGGACAAGGCATGGAGGGACAGGACACAGGGAATGACTTCCCACTGCCAGAGGGCAGGGCTGGATGGGATATGGGGAAGGAATTGTTCCATGTGAGGGTGGGCAGGCCCTGGCACAGGGTGCCCACAGCAGCTGTGGCTGCCCCTGGATCCCTGGCAGTGTCCAAGGCCAGTTTGGACATTGGGGCTTGGAGCAGCCTGGGACAGTGGAAGGTGTCCCTGCCCATGGCAGAGGCGGGACTGGATGAGCTTTGAGGTCCCTCCAAGCTGAACCATTCTGGGATCCCATGTATTCCCCTTGTCCTGGCCCTCCAGGCCTTGTCCCCAGTCCCTCTCCAGTTCTCAGGAACCCCTTCAGGGACTGGAAAGGGCTCTGAGCTCTCCTTGGAGCCTTCTCATCTCCAGACTCAACACCCCCAACCCTCCCAAGCATGCAAAACTCAACTCAGTTACAGCAGAAGGAACATCCTGCCACTTGTGACTGTGCCTTGAGATCCATTCCTCCTACTTTATTCCCCAAAAAAGAGCCTTAAGTTGCCATTCCCTGCTGGAAAACAGTCCTAAGGAAACTTGACCAGTGCCCCATTTCCCATCCAATGGGACTCATCCCCCCACAGCTGCAAGGATGAGGACCACAATTCCCATTCAGGGCTCTGGCAGAGGCTGTGTCATCCCTGACTCTTGACTATTTCAAGCTCCAAAAATCCCCTTTGCCCTGCCAGGAGCCGCTGACCCACAGAGCCCTGCTGAGCCCCAGCCAGCCCTCCCCACCCAACGAATACAGCCCCACAACAAAAACCCGCCTGTATTCCAGGAGAGTTTGATGGGACACTTGAAAATTGCTTTTCTAGGTCCTGCCTCAAGAACGCATGAGCACAATCAGAGTCGTGACGTGAGCCAAGGGACAAAGACGATATTCAGGGCTGGCATGAGAAATGCCAAAGCCATGAATTAGGAGACAAGATCCTGATTATGAATAACAAACTATCCCACGGTCTTTCCCTGCTTTTATTTCTTCCCTGTAGGAACAGAAAACCATCCATTTAATTTTTTTTTCCCCACCCTTGGCATATAGGGAATTATTTTTTCCCTGTGGTCAAGTTACCCTGATTTTGATTCCATGGTCATGTTACAATGATTTTTATATTAAGTTAGAACCAATCTTCTGGTGTTTCCCTTCCCAAATAAATAAAACATGGGTTTACATCAAAGCCTGCTTGCATGCTGCACGTTAATTAAGACCTAAGGCACTTCAGTCCCCCTCGGTTGCTGATGGAGATTGGAAATTTGACATCTCGCAGCTCATCCATAACACTGAGGGGAACAACCCAAAAAACAAGGAAATGAAGTGACCATCTCTGACCTGAAAGCAAAGTGAACTTCCTACAAGAAGTATTTAATCATGGAAACACAGGATGGATTGCCTTGGAAGGAGCTTTAAAGGTCATCTCATCCCACCCCCTGCCATGGCAGGGACACCTCCTGCTGTCCCAGGTTGCTCCAAGCCCTGTCCAACCTGGCCTTGGGCACTGCCAGGGATCCAGGGGCAGCCACAGCTGCTCTGGGCACCCTGTGCCAGGGCCTGCCCACCCTCACAGGGAACAATTCCTTCCCAATATCCCATCCAGCCCTGCCCTCTGGCAGTGGGAAGAGATTCTCTGTGTCCTGTCCCTGCATGCCTTGTCCCCAGTCCCTCTCCAGCTCTTCCTGGAGCCCCTTTAGGCCCTGGCAGGGGCTCTCAGGTCTCCCTGAAGCCTTCCCTTCTCCAGGTGAACACCCCCATCTCTCCCAGCCTGGCTGCACTGGAAAATTAAAAACATTTCACACAAATACATTACATTTCACATAAGACATTATCAGAGGAGTTTGTATGTGTAGATTCTCCTACACTCCAAAATGGAAAAAATCTTCTCCATTAATGCCAAGTGTTTTAGAAGGGATTAGGGGAAGGTGACACAAAACCTGTGAATATACTTTTCAATAATACTAACAGTAATAATTGAATTTTCTTCCCCTTGTCTGATACAGCATTTTCATGCTGGTCTTTAAAGGATGGAAATACAGGTTTGAGTCCTGAAAACACATTAAAATGTCAAACCAAAAATTTGGTATGAGATACACCAAACGAATATTTAAATTCAAACCTTGTTTCAGCATAACCTTTCCTTAAGGTTCATTTATAAAATATTCACAGAATCCCAGAATCCTGGAGGGATTTTGTTGGAAGGGACCTTAAAGACCATCACATCCCAGCCCCCTGCCATGGTCAGGACACTTTCCACTAGACATCAAAATGCAGTTTCTTAATATCAAATGCTGGTGCCAAAACTACTCTTTCTTTTCCTTTTTTTTTTTTTTCCCCTTGATCTTATACATGTTTTAATTTAAATTTAAGCAGCACAGAAAACTGCCTCTCACATTTGAAATCCAACCACACCTTCAAAGGGAAAGTGCAGGAAATGCTTTCCCCAAGCTCTCCCTCCCTCCGGCACAGAGCAAGTCCTGCTGAACACAAACAGCTTCTTCCCAGCTCCTCTTTTTTGGAGAAGGGAAAGAAATCCCATCAACCTCCCCAAACCTCCTGCAAAACCCGGCGGAATGAGAGTCTGGTCAAAGTTGGAGGAAGAAATCAGTTCCCACTGCAAGACACATCCCACCTGCCCATGACAGAGCAAGCCTGGGAGATTCCCAAAATCCCAAGAATGGAGCATTCTAACCTCTTCTAATGACTCTCCAGTGCCTGGTGCCCTCCCAAATCACTGCCCTCCAGGAATGAGATGTTCCTGGTGCTGGCTGTGGTTGACACTCCCCAGTGAAGGCCTTCTAGAGCCCATGGATTCAGCTTCTCCTTCTCTTCCATCCTTTCAGGGCTGGGGCTTTATTCCCAGCTAATGAGTTTGCTTTTTAATTACTGCTGTGCCAGCAGCCCTGCCCTCGGGTCAGGCTCTGCCAAGAGCAGCACATCAGCCTTTGGGCACCCACAAAGAGCAAACACAAAGCCAGAGAATCTGCTCAGGATCCCAAACTCTTGGCTGCTGCCATCAGATAATCCCCATCCCACTGAACCACCCAGTGGGATGCTGAGGAAGTGTGTGCCTGGATCTCCCCCTCTCAGCATTATTTCCAGCTCTTTTATCCCCAGGGAAAAGCAAAAAAATGGTGCATTTATTCCCTGACTTTATTCCTCAGGGCTGTCCTCGGCATCCAGCAACAGTTTTGCATTTTTAAATAATTCCCTGTGTTTTGAAAGGCATTTAAACACCAAGTTGCTGCCAGCAGGAATGCCTTGGGCATGTGGGGAGCGTGACACTGTCTCCAAATCCTTGGAACACCGTTCCTATAACCCATCACCCCAGTTTTCCTTCAGAATCAACCTGGAAAGAGAGGTGAACAGCTACTGTTGACTCTGAGCACAGTCAAGGAAGCACTTGAGGTGGTTTATTCTGGCAGGAAGATGTGCGTCAGTCAAGCATCACTGGATTATTGTGAATTAAATCCATCCCCCCTCCTGGCAGTGGCTGGAGCGCTGGGATCCCTTGTGCCACCTGGCTGACCCAGGGATCCTTTTCCAGTGGGGCTCCCACTCCTCAAATTGCTAAAACCCCCCGAAAGACTGCGAGACGGTGAGATCAGAGCTATAAATAGCACTGAGCTACTGCAGTATCTGACTGCAGTGCTGGGATAAAAGCAGCGGATTTTGTGGGGAAGCAGAACGAAGCCATGGCACAACACTCTCGGAGCTGGCTCCATCTCCAGCACAGTACACGTCCCACCTAGAAGGAGAAATTAATAGGAGAGGGGGGGAACAACATGTTACCAGCTTCACTCAATTCCCAGTTTTTATTCTCTAGACAAGATTGTGCCAACCTAGACTAGAGGAACCCCAAACTTATCCAAGAGCAGGTGGTGGGAGCAGGTCATGGCAGGGCAGCTCCCAGGACACCAACATCCTCTGGAGCACATCCTGAATATCACATGGGGGCTGGATGAGGGCACAGTCCTTCTCCTCTGTGGATCTACACCAAATTAAAGAACTATCACGATTTATTGAATGGCCTGGGTTGGAAGGAGCCTTAAAGATTATCTGGTTCCAAACCCCTGCTGGGTGGGACAGCAGGAGGAAACAGTTACTTCTGTTTCACTCAGTTCTTACCTCTGTTATCCCATTTCCAAGGAAGAGAATCCCAGGGAGGGTATTCCCAGCTGGAATTAGCCAACAAGCGCTTGAGTATCACCACCCAGCTGGAACCAAAGGCAGGTCAGCACCCGGCAGTCCCCAGGAATTTTGGGACAGCCCAGGTGGGTGGCTGCAAAGGCAGCCTGGATCCTGTCTGGGAGCACAAGCTCGGAGTAAACAGCAGCCAAGGTTTCCTACGAGCTCCACACACGCTGCAGCTCGGCGAGGGCTGGAGTCACTCCCTGCTCGGGGAATATTTCCTGCTCTGTGAATGGGAACTGAAATTAATCATCCCATCAGCCATAGAAACACGTCGTGAGGCAGCACTCCGCAGGCAACAGATGGAGCTTTAAATGTCACTCACTCATTCATTGCAAGGAAACTTCTCCCTGATTACTATCGAGACCTGGAGACATAATAAGGGTGCAGAGATTCTAGATTTCTACATATCCAGCTTTCCTGAGCCCAATTCCTGCCCTGAACAGATCTCATTAGCATTCATTAGGAACCAACACGGAAATTTTATTCATGACAATAAGGAAGCCAAAACTTGAAGAGCGGACCACTTACCCTACTGTCTCCATTCTTAGATTCAAAGCATTAAGAAATGTCTCTTCACTTGAAGAAAAAGAAAACCCACCAAGCTACATCCACAAAAGACAGAAAACAACATTTTCCAGTGTTTGCAAGGAATCCCAGAATGGTTTGGGCTAGAACGGCTCTCGTTCCAACCCCTCTCGCCTCAGAGCAGGACATCAGAGTCTGGAAAATTATAAACTCCCATGGATAAATATCCAGGGGTATTTCCTTAATGAGAATATGGAGAGTTCAAGGCCAGGACCAAACCCTTGATGGCACAGGTGTCTCCAACAGAGATGTCTCCAACAGATGAGCCTGTGCAGGACAGAGCAGCTCCAAAGGGAGACACTCCAGTTTCTCTACCTCCTCTTCAACCATTATCCCACTTATCTCCTTGCTGGTTTCATCAGTGACATCTCTAACAAATGAGTGTCTTGGATGGAGACAGCTTTTTGTGAAATTAAAGATAATGGAATGTAAGGAGTCGGCGTGGACTATTTCTCATTTCAAACTTCACACAATTGTAGGAAACCTTTCCTTGCAGTTTCCTTGCACGGAGTGGATAAGAAAAACCCTCTTGAGTTTCCACTGAAAAAAAATCCCCATCTAAATAAATAATAAAACAGAAAGCAACAAAAATAAATGCATAGCTCTTCTAAAAAAGGCTTGGGAAGCTGTGGCTGCCCCTGGATCCCTGGAAGTGTCCAAGGCCAGGCTGGACAGGGCTTGGAGCCACCTGGAATAGTGGAAAGTGTCCCTCTCCATGACAGGGGGTGGAACTGGATGATGTTTTAGGTTCCTTCCAACTCAAATCACTCCAGGATTCTGTGATTCCTGGGAATGTAATCTGACCTGCCTCTTTGCTTCAGGCATTACCCAGCAACTGAATCTCTTTGATCCATCAGTCTTCCTTTCAGAATAGGAAACTTCTCCTCTCAGCAGATCCCCAGGACAAAAAGCAGAGTTGAAGGAAGCCCAGCTGCACTTCTGTAGAGACACACCCACATGCATTTCTCACATGATTCTCTCTAATCTCACTCTGAGCTTCCTTCAAGGGAAAATGACACTTTGGAGAAGAGAATTAAACATGGAGATGGAGCAGGAGCCAGAAAGTCTCATCCTGAGATTACACATGAAAAACTTCCCATGAGAAAAAAAAAAAAATCAACCTGGTTGGGTCAGCATGAGGAAGTTGAGGAATTCTCAGTTAAGGTGGGCTTAGACAAACACCTGGACATTCCCACTGGTCCTCTGGAGATTTCCCTGAAGCGTTCCAAGGGGTGAGCTCTCCAATGGAAGGAATAAAGCCAGCTGATGACCTGGTGGCATAGCATGGTTTGGGTTCTAACGCTCATCTAATTCCACCTCTGCCATGGGCAGGGACACCTCCCACTGTCCCAGGCTGCTCCAAGCCCTGTCCAACCTGGCCTTGGACACTGCCAGGGATCCAGGGACAGCCACAGCTGCTCTGGGCATCCTGTGCCAGGGCCTGCCCATCCTCCCAGGGAACAATTCCTTCCCAATATCCCATCCAGCCTTGCCCTCCCTCAGCGTAAGGCCATTACCCTTTGCCAAAAGAGAATGTGAAACAAAATCCTGTCCCACTGTATTTCAAACAGCAAATAAATGGTTATTACTAGCAGGAGAGTGAGTTCATTTCTGTCACCAGCCAAGGACTCCCAGCTGTCCAACAAGCCCTAAAATGTGCAATGCCGTCTCCTCCATCATGACAAAAATAAAGCAGCAAAAGAAGCAGCTAAATAGCAAATTGTAATAGGAATGCTATTCCACAGCTTTTGAAAACTCATAGATAGCTCAAAGGCTGCAGTTTTGAGTAGAAATCCAGACCATGGTGGAAGAGAAGTCCACCCAAATGGGCAAGTAGCCCACAGCTGACTGTAGCCCCCTCTGGAAGGGCTTTACTTCTAAATAATGGATATACTCAGGTATCAGCTGTGTTGGGACCAGGATGCTATTTGTTGTCCATTCAATACAATGAAGATGCACATTAGAAAACTAAAAAAAAAAAAGTCTTTTAAGACTGTCAAACACAGGCAGTTTCCTAGAGAAATTCAAGAAACCTCAACCCATTCAAACCCCTGGACAGTACAGAGAAATGGCACTAAAGTATCTTTTTATTCTGGCAGAACAGGGAGGGGCTGCCCTTCCTGGATGCACACACCAAAATACAGACCTGGGCTAAGATTTCTCTTAAAAAAACCAGACATTTCCCATTTTTTTCCCCCAAGATCCACCAGACGAATTGAACACATTAGAACCCAGAAGCCTGCCACCCAAATCCTAAAGGATGAGGGCAGATGTTCCCTGCATTCCCCATGCCAGCAGTGATCCATGCACGACAAGGATTCCCCACATCATGGATGGCTCTCCTCAAAGTGAGCTTTTCTCTCGGCATTTATGCCCAAACCACTGACACTGGGTGGCCCTTTAGACATGGCACAAAAACTCAGTGCTGCTTCTGCTGAAAATCTGCCCAGCCTATGGCATTTTCCTTCAACAGAACTGGCCAGGTGCTGCTCCTCAAACAGAGCCAGAGTCATGCAGGGATCAGCTTGAAGGTGAGTTTTAACACCACACAACAGGTTAAATCCATGTATGGCTGTAAAGAGTTTTATATTTCTCACAAGGAATCTCACTGGGATTCTCCATCTCTACTCTGCTCTGGTGAGAGCCCACCTGCAGAGCTGCCTCCAGCTCTGGAACCCCCAGCTTAAGAAGGATGCGAAGCTGCTGGGACAAGTCCAGAGGGTGCCAAAGGATGGAGCCCCTCTGCTGTGGAGCCAGGCTGGGAGAGCTGGACATGTTCACCTGGAGAGGAGAAGGCTCCAGAAAGATTTCTGAGCCCCTTTCAGAGCTGGAGAGGGACTGGGGACAAGGGATGGAGAGACAGGACATGGGAATGGCTTCCACTGCCAGAGGGCAGGGATAGATGAAATTCTTGGCTGGGGGCTGTTGAGGTCCTGGCACAGGGTGCCCAGAGAAGCTGTGGCTGCCCCTGGATCCCTCGAAGTGTCCAAGGTGAAGCCTGACATGGCTTGGAGCAGCCTGGGATTGTGAAAGATGTCCCTGCCCATGGCAGTGGGTGGCACTGGATGAGCTTTAAGGTCACTTCCAACCCAAACCATCCTGGGATTCTGTAATTCTCTGAATGCTGTTTTAAACTCATCTCATTTTAAAATTGCCTTCCTAAGGAACAAACATGTCTATGAATGAACAAAGAAAACAACTTAATTTTGTCCTTGGGAGCTTCTAGACTCAAACCTCCTGCTTCTTTTATTAAAAGCTCTGAGTTGGGTGGTCTCCTGCTGAGCATGGCAAGCAGCTTCCCAAACCACATCACACCTACACTGCATCTACTACAACCCCAGCAAGAGGGGAGCAAGTCCTCCCTCAGAAATTCTGATAAATTCTGGATTATCTTGCTTAAAAATGCCATTTCAGCTGCGAGACTTGGACCTAATACAGGGTTTAGGGATTCTGGCAAATTAAATGGTGGCTGTCTCTTTCAGTGGGAGACTACTGCTCCAGCTATGTTCAGGCACCAAACTTCCCTGCCAAGGAGCTGACTGCAGCCTGATCCTTCTACAAAAAGAAACAGGATGCTGTGAGAAGCCCAAAGGTGAGAGACATAAAATATCTATATAGGAATGGAGCTCCTATACGTACCCAAAATAACACTGACTCACTTTTCAGAGCACTGGAAAAAGATAAAAGACTCAGGGAAGGAGCTGAAGAGGATTCAGGGATTCAGCCAAGCAAGTCTTAGGAGGACACCATGGACAAAAGGGACTTGGAAAGTAGGAAGAAAGAGATGAAAAGGACATCCAGCCAGCAGCTGAGGAACAGCTGCAGGAGGCAAGCTGAAGAGGAAGGCTTTTAAAAGCAAGTCTAAGAAGGTTAAATCTGATTCAGTGGTATCTGGAGGCAAGCAGAGATGGCAATGGTTTATCTGCTGCCTCCTGAAGTAAAACACACCCTGGGTATTAGCATAAATTATGGAAATGGGACATCCAGGCTCACTTCAACATTCCTGGCCACAACTGTGTAAAGAAGCTCCAAAGAATACAGATAATCACTACCAGAACTTTCATTAGGTGAAACTCCTGCTTCATTAGGTGACGCTAATCCCTTCTCCACCAGGCAAACCATATCTTACATTAACTGTATTTGATTTTCATGCCACTTTAATGAAGGTCTGCACTCTGCAGGGTCATCCCTGAGGCTGAGGAGTCCGTTCCTCCAAAAGATTACAGAAACAAGTTATTTTTCCAGGGAAAGCCAGACCCACTGAAACATTCCTAGAAGAGAATACCATGACAGAAAACGCTTCCCAGAGCAGTTGTGCCTGCCCATCCCTGGAAGTGTCCAAGGTTGGATGGGGCTTGTCCCATGGGCAGGCGACACCTTGCGCTAGCCCAGGTTACTGTATCCATATTTTCTACATGAATCCCAGACTATGCATCTCCCAACGTTCCAGAAGCCCACAGGACATGACACCCATGAAAGCCCCTCTGCTTTCCCACCTGATCAACCAAGGAACCAACACAGGGAACAGCATTTCCAAAATGCCATTATTACCATTTTTTTGCATATAGAAAGGTTTTGCAAAGAGATGGATTCCTGAACACGCCTGTGTCAGACCACCCCACAACAAGGGAGATAATGAGCCAAACTCCAAGTGCGTTAAATCCTGCATCAGTGTTTCCATCCTGAAATAAAGCTGCTGTAAATCACCACAGCCTAATCCTCCCTTGATTTTGCCTGTTTTCATTCCCATGTTTCCACTTCACAGCTGATTTGCCTCAAGTTTGCTTCTCTCAGGGCAGCGGCCTTGAACTGCAGTCCTTCCTTGGCGGGGATCGTGAGACTGCACCAGCTCCTGGCCATGGATCCCAAACCCTGGAGATTTCATACGGACTTCACTGTCCATGCACAAGGGGCTTGGGGTCCAGAAGCGATGCCTGAAAAATGAGGGAGCCATCAAAACTGCAGGTACAGGACACTTAGGGGCTGGAGTGTGTCCATGGAAGGGAATGGAGCTGCGGAAGGGGCTGGAGCACCCTGAGGGAGCAGGAAAGGGGCTCAGCCCGGAGAAAAGGAGGCTCAGGGGGACCATGTAGTTCTGCACAGCTCCTGACAGGAGGGGACAGCCGGGGGGTCGGGCTCTGCTCCAGGGAACAGGGACAGGAGGAGAGGGAACAGCCTTAGGCTGGGCCAGGAGGAATTAGGAGAACTTTCTTCCTTGAAATGGGGGTCAGGCTTTGGAACGGGCTGCCCAGGGCAGTGGCACAGCCACCATCACTGGAAGTGTTCAAAAGCCGTGTGGATGTGGCACTTGGGGACATGATTTAGCGGTGGCAGTGCTGGGGGAGCAGTTGGACACAGGAGGTCTTTTCCAGTTTTAGTGATTCCATGATTCTGTCCAATGTGAGGAAGGATCCATGAGATACTAATAGAAAGGAAGTTGGGGCAATTTTCAGAGGAAAATAACACAAGCTGTCCAGACCAGTGCTGTTGGCCTGAAGACACTGAGATGTCCACATCAGCAGAGATAGTTTTGCATAATAACTTGTTTTATAGATCCAACAGAACCAGACAAACCCAAGCAAATCAAGTCCCAAGGAGGAAGAAAGAAGAGGCTGAAGCACGTTACAGTCAGTTTGATCACCAGCACGTTTTCAGAGGACGCAAAATTCATTCCTAACCTTACCCAACCTTTGACTTCCCCGCACCATCATCACTCTGTCAGAAATGCCATCTCGGTATTTTTAGGTGACAGTACATTTGTTTGTACTGTACATTTCTAGTGAGAAAACTTGTTATGTTTTGTAGGTCACTTGGTTTTACCATCTGCCTTGATTTCTGCTCAAGGCAAGTGTTGTTTCTGAAATCCTCAGTGCCGCACACGAACTGGGAGATGTCGGAACCAGTAGCAGCTTGGTTTTGTGTCATCCCAGTGGAAATACAGAATACTCCTGGATAATGGGAAAAAGTCTCAGCTAAAGCCTGGGGATGGTCAGTGGGAAACCACTCCCCTTGTCCTGTCACTCAGTGTCCTTGTAAATAGTCCCTCTCTGGCTCTCCTGCCGGCCCAAAAGTTTGGCAATATTCTACAATGACCTTAATAAAATCCAAAAAAGATACGAAGCTTATTAGTAAATGAAACCTGAGGTGGGAGAGATCCTTCACTGCAAGGCCTCTCCTCCCACTGCTGGCCCATCTCAGATGCCTGAAGGAGCTTTACCACACTAACAGTGACAAAGGAAAGCACTGTGACAACTAGCTGATCCTTGGGAAGGCAAACACAAAATTATTCAATCAGGTCTTGGAATTCTATAGCGGATTTGTCCTTCATAATCTCACAAGTGATGCCAGCAGCAAACCCATCTGGCACGTGTAAGACTAAATATCTGCTGCTTGTGGAGATCAGCATCTCAAAATTAGCATTTGTGCCGAGATCTGGTTTGCAGTGGCTTAAAGAATAAGTAAGTTCAGCTTCCTGTAAAATGCTGCACTCCTTCAGACTGCTTTGCCCAGGGAGTCTGAATTGGTGGCATGTAAAGGAGAACCTGGAGTGATGCGGTGCAAAGAATGGAATGGTTTGGGTTGGAAAGGAAACCTGTCCTCAATACCTGCCATACCCACCCAGAGATGCACAGCTCAGGATTTCAGATGTAAAGCAGCATTTGGGTAGAAACCAGCATAATATTTAATTCCAAGGTGCAAATAGCACCCTGCCTTATGTAATAGCTCCTCAGAAGCTGAAATTCTCATCCTGTGCAAGAACATCTTTTATGGGATAAAGAGTAAAGCGCATTCTAAACTGCACAAAAACTTCATATCCAACATGCTCCAGGACTGTCTGAAACTCCTGTTAAAGCTGCTTTGAAAGGACTAGAATGTGTCTTAATATTATGGTGATTTTTAAATCACCTGTAATTTTCATTTGTCTGCTACCTCATGCGCCTCACTTAAAAAGTCATTTTTCTCTCGTAGAACAGAACTGTGGTGTAGCTCCTGCACCAGCATCCTGACCAGCAGCAGTAACTTTGTTAGAACAAGTAGCCAAATCTCTGCATTGAAGCCCAAATGATTTCCAAATAACACTAAAGAAATAATAAAACTAAGAGACAGAGCAGACAACATAGAAAAGTATATACTGTTAAGCCTCTTGGCAAATGTCCATGAATATTTGAGTATATGAGTATTTACAAGCTGCAGAAACTTGGTGGGGTTTGGTGATGTGCAGAGACAAGTTGCCAAGTAACTGCATTTTGTATTTCTCTGCTGCAACGAACCTTTTCCAACCCAGCAAACAGTAGCACAATTCCAAAGCTTCCCCTCTGTGCCAAGGAACATAGTTTATGCTGAAACTCAAGAGAAAACAGAGATTATCCAACAAACATGGAGGGGTCTGGGATATGAGCAAACCCCACATTATTGACCCTGGCAGTGAAAAGCTGGCACCTGTGAACGAGTATTTGGGAAAGGGAGCAGGGAATGGTGTCTTGAGTGACTGAAATTCCCTTCAGAGTGGATAAATGCACGTGTTCCTGTTCCACACAGATAGAGGTACCATAAAAGAAAGTCCTTTTAAAATATGGTTTGGGCCCTGTTTAGCTAACAGTTAGCTTATAACTTCTCATGTGAAAAATTGTAAGAATGAAAGCAGTTAGCACAGGAAACTATTCTGGTAAGAGAACCATTTGCACCTGTAATAAACAAGAAATCTGTCCCATAGGAATCGGTGAACAAAATGTGTGAACTAACCAAAATAGAGAGATTTGACAGATGTAACCCTGGCCATTTACAGACCAATAAACTGAGTGTCAGTGTTTTGTTAGCCAGTTAGGTCTAACACAGTGCCTTCTGATATTTCCCATAAATATGCGCTTTGTGAATAAAGAATTGGCTTTTCCTGCAAGAAGAAACTAAGTCCCAGCTGCTTTACTGCAACATGTTCCCAAACCAAAAAGAAGTGGAGTTTTCATGGTGGCTCTCCCAATGCCCTCTTGCACGGACAGAAGTGGAACAGCTCCTCACAGACATGCTGCACGTTTGGCTGCACATGGAACCAGAAGAAGTTTCCTGGCTGCTCACCCAGGACACCTGATACTCATGTCAACACAGCCAGCACCTTCCCTGCCATGTCACTCCCATCCCTTATCAGCCTCGGGACATGGCCAGGTCATGTGTCCAGAGCCAAAACAGAAGTTAAACCTTTCCCTGCGCTGCCATCCTGGAAAGGAAACTCCAGGGAATTCTAGAATTTCCTTCTCTGCAATTTTAAGGATTATTCCACACCAGTGTGGGGTCACCAAGGTAAAGTCCTCAAGGTCCCAAAAGGGATTTTTTATTTTAAATCTATTTACTTATTTTTTAGTACCAGCCTTTCCTTCTGCCTTTTCCACAGTGTTATCTTCTAACCCAAAGTCTCCTGAGGCTTTAGAGACTTTGCTATAGGCACAGCCAGGGATGGGGGAGAGGGATCTGAGTTTTGTTTAGCACTAATTCAAGACATGATAAATCCCTGGGACAGGGATTATACAAGCATAATACAAATATATACTTATATATGTACATATATAAGTATATACAAGTCCTTGAATCAGGGATTTACATGGCATGTGACAGGAATTTTATTTTTTCCATCTATAAAAATGTTTGATGCCTCCAAACATGGTATCAAATGTCTAATAGCAAGGTTAGGGGTATTTTTTTGATAATATTCCAGTTGTACTTTGCCAGAACAATATTTGGTTGAAGGTCAGGCCTGGTGTTTCCCACCAGAAAAAGCTGACAGCTTTTCAGACCCCATAGACTGTCAAAGGCAGGACAGGGAGATAAGGAGCCATTCCCTCTGGAACATCTGAGCTGGCTTTGAAGCTCAAAACATGATTTGTGAGGTTAAATGCACTCACACACACACACAATTCCATTGGAGTGGTAGCCTGGACACCATGGTCTGGCTGAACTCCAGGGACAGAGCTGGGAGCTGCTCCCAAGATCCTGCTCCCATTATAAAGCCATTAAGCAGAAGGAGGGGCACGGTTAGATGGGCAGGGTTAGATGGGATATTGGGGAGAAATTCTTCCCTCTGCGGGTGGGGAGGGGCTGGGATGGAATTCCCAGAGCAGCTGTGGCTGCCCCTGGATCCCTGGACGTGTCCAAGGCCAGGTTGGATGGGGTTTGAAGTCACCTGGGACAGTGGAAGGTGTTCCTGCCCACGGCAGGGGTGGGACGGGATGAGCTTCGAGGCCCTCCCAACCCAAAGTATCCCAGGATTCTGTGATTCCTGAGTGTCTGCAGGTGTCCGTCCATGTGCTACTGCAGCCCAGGGCTCAGCCAGCCATGTTTGTGAGGGGAACCAGTCCGAGTGCTGCAGCATATTGTGTGAAGGGAATTACTGCCCCTCTCCGCGCTGAGTTTTACCAGCAAAACTCTGCTGCTCAGCTCAGCAAAACCCCTCAGATCCAGCCTGAGGCACACCAGGCAGGCCCAACGCCACCCTAAGGAAGGTCCCACTTAAGTGACAGGCACAGCAGCTCCCAGGATTACTGGGGACAGGCAGGCAGGAGCTGGCTACCCTCCCTTTCCCCTTCAGTGCATCACAAATACCTTCCCTAACCTGCTGCTGAGCCCCAGAGCTTGTCCCAGCCCCTTCTGCCACAGGGAACAAACAGCAAACCCCACTGCTTTTCAGAAACAGAGGGACAGAACCCCACCTGTGCCGGGCCAGATCCGTATGGTCAGAGTCCCAGCACTCCCTGGGCAAGCACTTCCAACTCTGCCCCCATTAATATTTTTTAAAATATGTTGTTGCAACCACTTAATCTGTTTTTTGAAAAAATTGTATCAATTTACTTCATCTGAGGAAAAATTTGCATACAGGTGGTAGATGACTATCCTCAGTGAAAATAAAAAGCTTCCCATATGTCACTTAACCAGGACAACTCGGGATCTTCAAGAGCTTCATTAATATCATTACAGTGTGACTGTCTACAAGTAGGATTATAAATGGATCAAAAAAGACAAGTTTTGACCTAACTTTCACTGTTTGGTCATTCAATGCAACTTGGAGAAGTCCTGTAGTAGCTTCGGAGTTCTCTCCAATGAAAAGATCTCTGCATTTCACCAGAAACTTTTTTCAAAAATTCAATGTACACAATTCACTGGCAAGATCTGTCAGAGCTTTAAAAAGTACCTAGGAAAAGTACCATCAAAATGTGCAGTACATTTATTCTGCATATTACAACTGCAGTTCCAAATCAGTGATTCCAAAGCCTTTCATTAGATCATAAAAAACTTCAGGCCAGTTATAATGAAATCTCTAATCAAATATGAATGAATCATCTGATATGACACAATTTCTTGAATGAGAAACAGATGGAAAAGTAGTGGTGATTAAGTGGTTTAGATCGTAAGATATTAGTTAAGCCAAAGGAGGAGATATTTAATCACAGAATCATGGAATGGTCTGGATTGGAAGCTAGAATCATGGAATGGTCTGGATTAAAGCCCATCCCATTCCAACCCCTGTCAGGGGCAGGGACATCTGGGCAGGGACACCTTCTACTGTCCCAGGCTGCTCCAAGCCCCCTCCAACCTGGCCTTGGACACTTGCAGCAATGGGGGATCCACAGCTTCCCTGGGCAACAAGGACCATCAGCAATTCCCCAAGGAAACATCTGGAGACTGCTGCTGTATTTTAGGCATCGCTGCACAAAACATTCACCTGATATTCCCTCCACTGCCTGAAGAAAAAGCAGAGCCAAATATAGCCCTGAAAATCAATATACACTGGGGAAGAGCCTCCAGGATCATGATAAATGCGTGTCATGCTAGAAGAGGAATTCCTAAAATCTGGGGAACGTAAGTGGCTGCTCTTTCCCCTTCGGCAATAAACTACCCCCAGTTAATTTTGGCAGAAAGCACCCTGGGGAGTTCTGCAGTGCAGGGCACAGCCATGAAAAGGGCAGGCGGACAAAGGAAACACAGCCCCTGGGAATAACGGGACTGTCCATCCTCATCCTCCAGCCAATGCTGGCATCCATCTGTGCGGGGAAGCTGATGGAAAAGAAGAACTGAGTACAGGGTGTGTTGGACCACTGCAGGCCCTGGACGAGTATTACCTACAAAAAGTGAAGGGATTGAGAATGAAATCAAAGCAAAAACAACAGAGATTTCACCCCCATTACCCCTCTGAGGCTGCAAACCCAGGTAAAACATCCAGGCTGCAAACACACATGGCAGACAAGACACGGCCTCCAAGATCCCATCTAAGGCACATGGAATTTTTTCCTCAAGGAAGGCCTCAATCCATGATCTATTTCCATTAAACATTTATCACTTTCCATTCACCACACATTACTGTTATTTTTAGCAAAGCCAGAGGCAATGGGAACAAATTCTTGAATAACCCTTTAAGGGAGCCCCTCCATGCTCACATCCTGCCATCTCCCCCTTCCCCAAGTTTTCTCCACAAAATTCTAGCATTCAAAGGCTCTTCCCTTCATCACCTGCTTTTATATAAATCAAAAGCACAAAACAACCTTTCCTGTGCTAGGGAATTGGTAAGAATTCTTATTTTTAAAAATAACACTTCGTGAAGAGTCAGGACTAAGAGAATCCAGTGAATTCCAGAACTGATCAGTATGAATTACTGAACTAAGCAGGGTGAAAGAAGAAGAAAGAAAACCAGCAAGCTGAGGCTTGCAGCAGAGCAAACTTTCCTGCCTTTCATCCAGGAAACCAGTGCTGCATTCAAGAGCTTCACATTTAAGTGCTGCTTTCAGCTGTTAAAAGAGGGATAATCATTTATAATTCATGCCAGCTCTTCCAATTGATAACCATTTCCTCATGGGTAAGAAAGGAGACAGATAAATCATGACAGATAAATACGTCTTCTGAGGCAAAAGACAACAAAGCAGAGCTGAGGAGCTGTGGACTCCTGTTCTTCCCAACCCACAGGGATAAGGATATTCACATTCTAGGCTCCAGCATCAGATTAGTTCCGGACTGCCCATCCCTGGAAGTGCCCAAGACCAGGCTGGCCAGGCCTTGGAGCAACCTGGGATAGTGGAAGCTATCCCTGCCCATGGGACAAGATGGGTTTTAAGGTCTTTTCCAACCCAAACAAGTCTGTGATTCTCTGATTCTCAGCTTGGCTAGAGAAGTGGTTTAATTCCATGTGGAATGGAATGCTGAAGTTGAGACAGAGGTGGCCAAAAAGCTCATCCCTCTCCCATATACTGCTGCCCATGCACAAAGTGCTAAAGCAGAGTTAGAAGGTCATTAAATTATCCCATGACCAACAAAACAGGAGTTTGGGGACAGCATTAGTCCAGAAAAAAGGTTCTGAAGCTTCAACTTCCCTGCTCCTCTGCTCTAGGTGTGGCAGTTCCCTTCCCTCTCTTGCATAAATAATCCCAAATTTACTGACTGCAAAGGGCTTTTAATAGAAGCACAGCGATTCAGCAAATCATCTGTGGAAATCAGGGAGTTGGCTGAAATGGCTGTACAGGGCTTTCCTTGCTGGGGAATGGCTCTGAAGCTGGGCTTCAGGAGTGTCTCCAGCAGGTGAAACACTCCTTTGATTGTCACTGCAGGGGCCACGGTTTGTCCTTTCAGCTCAGAGTTGGAAATTAAAGACAAATATTAATAAATAATAAGTACTTCAGGAAATATAACCTTGAGCTGATTTTAACTCTCAAGGCTTTAAGCTGCAGTTTCTCTGCTACCTAGGAATCATGGAATGGTTTGGGTGAGAAGGGACTCAAACCCATCCATTGCCATGGGTAAGAACACCTTCACTAGCCCAGGCTGCTCCAAGCCTGGCCTTGGATACTTCCAGGGATCCAGGGGCACAGCTTCTCTGGGAATCGTATCTTGCACCAGAGCATCTAAATGGTGGCAAAACTGTCACACCAAGGCTGACAATAAGAGCTGCAGCTTTTCAATAACCTAACGAGAGAACAGGGCTGAATCTGCTCAGTGTACATTGTAACAGCAAAATGATTTTTCCAGAACTCACTTTTGATGATAATTTGCAGGGTTTGGATGTGTTTCTCCCCCATCCTGGGCTTCATGTACATCTCCATATTATATATCAGGATATTTTCAACACTAAAGGAAAGCCTTTCTGAGGGGTAGCTACTTCTAGGGCACGACAAAGCCTCACATCTTTCCCTCACAGACAGGGATTAATCTCTGACTGCAAAACCAAGCGACAATATTAGTCCAGAGGCTCGTACAAACCATTTACTCCTACATACATCAACATTATTATTTTTGCAAATGACTGTGAAAGTGAGAGTGGATAACTAAATCTAGCATGGAGAAAAAGCAGCAAGGAGCTGAAATCTCTCACTTAATGCTCTGTGTTGGAAGAGACCTCATGCCTTTCCAGCCCCTTTCCACAGGCAGGGACACCTTCCACCATCCCAGGTTGCTCCAAGCCCTGTCCAGCCTGGCTTTGGACACTTCCAGGGATCCAGGGGCTGCCACAGCTTATCTAGGAAATTTGTACCAGGGCCTCACCAGGCTCTGATTATAAAAAAAAGAAATAAAATTTAAAAACTAAGGGAAGCAAGGCTGCTCAATAAAGTTAATTTATTCCTTTTCCTTCCCTGGGCCAAAGGTGCAGCGACCCTCAGGAGCCCGAGGCAGAGCAGGCAGAGGTAACCAATGACAATTACTGTACCCCAGAGCTGGATCTGGGCTGTGGGAGTTTTGTCTTGTTGTATTTATGCGAGCACCTCAGAATTCAGATGCGTCAATTATGGGTGATATGTCTTTGAAAACAGAAAATGTTTCCCTTCCTTCAATTAATCCTTAATTTATAGAGAAAAGAAGATAGAAATAATTTTCACTGCTGATGACTGAACTCAGTTCTATTCAACCAAATTCATTCCTAAAATCCATTTCATAAAATTGCTGTAAATATTTCTTGGTTTGGAGTTGAAATGCTCTGCAGGAAGGAGGATTTTTAGAATTTCTCACCATTTCACATCAGAGAAAAACAACTAATAAGGGTCAAACCTCTCCTTCACTTGGTTCGTGGTGAAGAGAAAAACATTTTGGTTTCCTACAAGCACACCGCAGTGATTTTATCTGAAACAGAAATGCAGCATAAAAGCTCATCGACCACTCAAGTTTATTCAACCTTACCCTGACCAGGGCAGGAGAATGTTTTAAACAAAATATCCCAAGACACAATCAAGCATTTTTTTTTTCCTGATGCTGTTTTTAACACCATTATTTCAGTCATGACTGAGACTTGGAACACCACCCGACAATCCCACACATAGCTTGTTTTTCCAGAGCAATGCTTGTATTACTTCTCCTTTCTTCTCTCAGAAAGATCTGCAGCAAATTCCTAAAGACAAAAATGGTGAAAGCCACATACGGCAATCCCAGAATGCATTGAGTGGGAAGGGATCTTCAAGCCCATCCCATTCCCCCCCTTGCCATGGGCAGGGACACCTTCCACTGTCCCAGGCTGCTCCAAGCCCCAATGTCCAAACTGGCCTTGGACACTGCCAGGGATCCAGGGGCAGCCACAGCTGCTCTGGGCACCCTGTGCCAGGGCCTGCCCACCCTCCCAGGGAACAATTCCTTCCCAATATCCCATCTATCCCTGCTCTCTGGCAGTGGGAAGTCATTCCCTGTATGCTGTCCCTCCAGGGCTTTGTCCCCAGTCCCTCTCCAGCTCTCCTGGAGCCCCTTTAGGCCCTGGAAGCGGATCTGAAGTGTCCCTGGAGCTCTCTCTTGTGCAGGTGAGCCCCAGCTCTCCAAGCCTGAATTGCATTCCCACAACTCAATTACTGGGAACCATTTGACAAAGAGGCAGCCTGCCCATCTCTCATCCCACTCACTTCACACCAGCACAGCTCCCCAGGGATCCCTGCCTCATTGTTTTCCCAAAAGCACGGAGGTGAGCTGTTAAAAATACCCAAAATTGAGTCCAAACAGCAAGAACTGCCTGCATGGCTCCATGGCTCATTTCACCTGGGGAAAAGCAGCCAGAACATACTCTACCATCAAGTACTCCAAGCTCTCAACCAGCACCAGCCTTTGACTTGAAATACCTCAAAAGGAAACTTAAAACTTAACCAGCAAACAAAATCAACACCAAAATAAACAGATGGAAGATTCAAACCCCATCCCTTTCACAATCCTGGCCGATGATCTACAAAGCCACAAAACCTAACCTGGCTCACGACTGAGGTGGACAGTAAAACCTGTAAGTTGACCTGTGCTACCACAGTGACTTTAAAATGAGAATCCCTCAAAGGGTTATGAAAATAGAACCTCCCTTACCTGACAGACGCATTTGCGAGCATATGGTGGGAGAGGGATTTCTCAGAATCCAAAGCCCAACACCCGTGCCTGGTAAACAACCATCTCTTCCTTTTTTCCCCCAATGCAACAATTTTACCTGCTTGAAAGTTTCCTTCCCCAAGCAGGTATTCAAGTCCACAAAAATCTAGGTTAGGTCGCAGCCCACTTTTTTTTCCCCCCTCCCAGTGTACCAAAGTTGTTTTGAATAAACTTCATTTACATCTTTCCAACTGGCACTACCAGAAGTGCTCAGATCTTCTGCAAGATCTCATCCTTAATAGAAAAGGGCCTGAGGGCATTTTGGAAGGCAACAGAGAAGGGAAAGTTGGAGGTTTGGAAGATCTGAGCTGCTCCCTGCAGAGTAGATAATGTTTGCTATATCCTATTACCCCTGGTAGAAAAATCTGCTTGTACCAAGGAGAGAGAAGGGGGAAAAGCCAGCAGCAGATTGTTTCCCATGGAACTCCATGTACTGGGAGCGGAACTTTGGTTTCCATCACCGTAGAGCTGCAGCCCTGAGCTCGAAGAGCTCTCCCAGCTCGGCAAGGAGCAGCCAGGATGAGGAGCAGGAGGCCAAACCCCAGGAGATGCCGTGGCAGGATCATTAGAAGAGATAGAACAGCAAACAGCCAGAGCCCAGCGTGACACACTTTGATCAGCCCAGCCTTGGCCCCTATTCCTTCTCCCTAATGAGAGCAGCAGCTCCAAAACCTCCTTCTGGGCTGGGAAGGGACTCCTTCAGATGCTGCTTTGTTTTCCTGTCCTCTCCTTTCAAAGGCAAATCAGGCATCTCTCACCAGGCTGGGCTCCCCTCAGCCCCCTGCAAGACTCCCAGGGCTGCTGTGCTCCATTCCCAAATCCCACTCTCCCAGCCTGGGAAAGCAGAGGTGTACAAGTCCTAACAGACTCCGTTCCAGCACTCTGCATTTGCATTCTGCTCTCCTACTCACAAGCTAGAGCTGCAGAACGTTTTCCTGCATACCCCAGAAGAGGAATGAGGTTTAATAGGAGGTTTTCTCCTTACCAGAGCTGGGCATGTGGTTCACTCGAGGTGGATTCAACAGCTCAACTGGCTGATCTCTGCCAGAAAGCCCATCTGGAAAGAGGAGGGAAAAAGAAAATAAAATCACATCAACACTTTGGGTAGCTGAGTTATTTTTAGTCATTCCAAGCAGAAAAAGAAATCAGCAACCAATTATCGATGCAGAGCAGAAACACAAGTAGCATAAATCAATGGAAATGAGAACATTCCCAGGACAGCTAAAGCAGAAAATAAAGGAGACTCTATCCCAAATTACTCTCAGGGTTTCCTGATCTTTAAGTCCACAACTGTTGCTGATCCCAGGCTGAGGAAATAGGCATGTCAGCTCACAAACCTTACCAGAGAAAACTGTGACTCCTTCCTTGCTGAGCTAAGACAGAGATGCAGCCCCATGGAGCAAAGTTGAGGAATAGCTGGAATATGCCAGGGAGACGTTAAGGAAAACTGACAAATCACTACAGGAGATTAAAATGCAGAGACATGCATAACAAGCCCCATTTTGCATAAGTTTAGATTTCAGAAAGGCATTAAAAACATACTTTGTAAATGAGATGCACAAATCCATCTTGCTGAAGCAGTTCCCTATTTAAAATATTTCCAAGATTGTATCTTGCATCCAGGTAGAGTTAAATAGAACAACCAGTGTTGGAGACTGCCACACCTGAGTTTCTAGTCACCCATTCCCCTCCCTGAAAAGCCAAAGCAAAAAATGCTAAATTATGTTTTCAGTGTAATTACGAACCCTGGGATACAGAAAATTTATCTCAAACCTATTTGCTTCACCTCTGCCATTCTGTCTCACTTTTCCCCTCCAACCCCTTTCTGTGCTGCAGCTCTGATAGGATCAAGCCAAACCCTGTCTGGAGACATCAAAGAAGCCACCCCATCTCTCTCAGGCAAAGGACAGTGTTAGAAAAATGTTAATATTTGTATTCTTTTCCCTGCTTTCTCTGTTTTTCTAGAGAGAAAGCACAGCTGGGGACTTCCCCATGTCTTGCCTGGGTAACCTCTAGTGACCATAACCAGATGGAAGAGGAAGAGCAAACATCACTATTTTAAATCTAATCAAGCCATTAGGTGCTCCAGAGTCAGTGGAGAGCACAGCCCAGGAGAATTCCCAGTTTTCCTGGGGAGCAGTGGATTTTCAGCTTCTCTGGTGGGCAGTTTCAGATAAAGATGTTCCTTCACAGGAGAACCACCATGGACAAAACAGAGCCCTGTAGCAGCACCCAGGTGCTCTGTGAAACAAATCCAGGTCAATTTGGGCGATTTTTAAGAATTGTTTAATTCTAAGAAATAAAGTACATTAATTGCTCCACTCAAACCCAAACCCACAAACCAATGCTTTGCAATCTTTGTTTCAAAATGAGTATTAATCAGAGCAGATCATTTAGGAACATCTTTTAAAGCATTGACACCTGAAACACTTAAAGCAAAACTGAGCTATCCATGACCAAGGTTCTGTCTTTGCTGTCCAAACAAAGTTAAATAAAATAAAATAAAATAAAATAAAATAGCTCTAAATCTCTGCGCCCTCCTGCAGTACAAGGATGTGGAGCTTCTGGAGCAGTGAAAAAAGGTCAAGCCATGCAATCAGGGCTTGACTCTCCTCACAAGCCACAAACCCTAGTTTGAATACTGAGACAGACCAGACAAGCTACAAAATATTCCCCAGCTCTCTGCTGGCCAAATTGGTCCTAAGCTACTAAACAGAATTGGCAAGAAAACATCCTCTCAAATTGGTTCTCTATGAATCAGTCTGATGATTTCACCAAAACTCTACAACAAAGTGCTCTGTCCACAGAGCCTGGAGGGAAGCAGACACCAGCCTGGCTGATTCATGGCTCGAGTCAGGGAACATTTCATGTAGCTTTGTTTCCAGATGGGCATTTCTACTCATTAATTAACAAGATGAAGCCATAATTCATTGATGGAAACTTGAACACTTTGGTTTTTATCTTAATCGTTTGCAAAGAGTTAAGTTATTCAGAAAATATAGCCAGGACAGGTTTGGAAGTCGCTGAGTTTGCAGGTTTTAAACAAGTTGAAAATAGCAAAACAAAGGCAAAATATTTATAAATTCAATCCAGAATAAATCAGAAACATGACAGATAAAAACTCTCGGAAAAGATGAAGTAGCAAAATGAACAATTTCACAGAACCGGAGAATTGTGAAGATTGGAAAGGACCTCTGAGACCATTAAGTCCATCTAGGGCAAAACCAAACCAGATGAAGACAAGGAAATACAACTTCTCCACTTAAAAAAGACAAGAAATGAAGAGAAATGGAAGGCTGAAACATTCAATGAGGTCTTAAAGAAAACTGCAAGCAGCCTGACTATAATTAACTCTGATGAGCTTTAAAATGCAGGGCAGAACTGGGAACGAAGAGGTTATTTAAATAGTTTTCCATTTATTCAGATCTTTCAACCTGATGCAAATTACCCTGGCCTACCTGAATTCCTGGAGCAAAGCAATGAGCAACTAAAAATTATCTTTAAAGGACACTCAAGAGTAGAGAAGAAGTTCTAGAGGTGTAGAAGTAAAACTTTAGGAGAGAGAGGGAGAAAGGCAAGAGCAAGAGGTAGAGAAAATCAGCATTACTGACTCAGATTTGTCCCTTTGGAGCTTGAAATGCAGAATTAAAGCTAAAAAAAAAAAAATAAATGGGAGATGCAGTGACAAAGGGGTAAAACCTCCCCACTGTGATAATGATAGAAAAAAGTACACCTAAAAATGGGAAATGCCTGGCCAAGCAAGGCCAGAAGAAGGAAAAGCCGAAGGATTTTCCAAAACCAAGCACTCCACATTCAGTGATGATGCAGAGGATCCAAGTTCGCTCCTGGATGTGCCAACAGGGGCACGTGCAATGTCATCCCTTGGGGACATGGCAGCTTTGGTGGCCACAGCTTTAGCTTCAATACCTGAAGATGAATTGTGGGCAACCCAGGGAGAAACCTCAGAGAGAAGACTTTTAAAAATGAGACACGGGGACTACAGAACTTAGTTTTGCCAGCATAAGCCTGTTCTCCATTGAGGGAAGACAACAGAGTGGTCCAGAGATATTTCTCAGGATGAGCAGTTTTTTGCTAACACTGTAAATTTGAGACCACTCCACCAACTTCTGTTTCCTTTACTCATAAATATTCTGGAGAGCACCTCACTGCATAACAGCAACCAGGGGCTTTTGAGCAGGCAGGGAACTTAGAGGGTGGGCTGGCCCTGGCACAGGGTGCCCAGAGAAGCTGTGGCTGCCCCTGGATCCCTGGAAGTGTCCCAGGCCAGGCTGGATGGGGCTTGGAGCAGCCTGGGACAGTGGCAGGGGGTGGAATGGGATAAGCTTTGAGGCCCCAAATGATTTTGGGATTCTACGAGCCAGCACAAGCCTCATCCCTTTCCATCAGGCTGCTGACAGAGAGGCCCAGGCTGTAGCACACAAGAGCTCCTGGCTGGTCCTGGCACTGCCCAGCAGTTCTGTGCTGTCTCTGTTACACATGTCATCCCACAGCAATTCCATGGATCTCTTTGAGGCACAGGAATGTGGGTTTTTCCCCCCCCCCTGCTCTCAGTATGCACAGTATATCACGCCATAAAAACCACCTTGCATTTTGTACCCAAGCTGGGCCGGGAGAAGGACAATGTGCAAACAGGATTTCTTTGCGCTACTTTCTGGCAGGATCTGGGGAGGGTTCGTGGGTGGCTCTGCTCGAGTGTTTGGCTGAATTTAAAAACCAGATCATGCACTGCCCTTGGAGCCTTGGGATACCATGCAGCTAAAACAGGCTGGCTGAGGAATAAAAAATATCCACCCCTGACCGTTAAGCACAGGCCACTGGAACATCCTGACTTGCATATCAAGTGTGTGTGACAAGTTACAATATTAGTAATGAGAACACTAATTATCATGGATGCGTTATTTATTTGTCTGCTCACTTGAAATTTACAGAGGGGGGGAACAAATCTTTCAACATTTACAAGAAAGCAATTAGGACAGCAAATGGATTATTTCTCTTTAAACCTATGAGAAAATGCTCAGTGCATATTTCCTCTCTAATTTGTCTGCACTCAAGGATCTATTTTTGGAAGTCTCCCTAGACTGTATTGTAGCACCACATGTACTGTAATGGCATTTTAATTAGCCCAGAGAGCTGGAAGATGCACTCTGCATCCGAAAGAGAGGCAGCCTAACAAAATGAGAGCGTCCTTCTCTTCCCTTCTCAGAGATTTACAGCAGCTATCAGGCTGAAATACCAATTATGGCTTCAACTGGAACTGACCAT
The DNA here is from genome assembly GCA_003676055.1 of Chloebia gouldiae. Classification (NCBI taxonomy): domain Eukaryota; kingdom Metazoa; phylum Chordata; class Aves; order Passeriformes; family Passeridae; genus Chloebia; species Chloebia gouldiae. The sequence goes on along the minus strand of QUSF01000098.1, from coordinate 527,023 downwards.
GACTGCTGCAAAACCCCAGCACCTCACCTAGCCGGTGGAACTCCATGGAAGTAAACCTGGGGTTTAAGCACTATTTACTCCTACTTCAAAGGTGGATGGTAAAAATAAAAACGCTGCAGCCACGCAGGGGCAGAACGGGGGACAGGAGGAGGGGAGACAAGTGAAAAAGAGACAGATCTGTCAGAGTTACCAAAACACCCATTTAGATAAAAGTTAATCCAATCCCATTCATATGGGGTAATTCTTTAATTATTAGGATTATTACAACTACAGCTAACATTGAAGTGAGCCATCTTGCCTTGCCAGTGGGTGACATCATGCATCACCATCACCAGGATGGTCTGGTATATGTATGTATATATGTATATATTTAATTTACCTTCATTCTTACTCCTTGCTTTGGATGCAGTAGAAAGTAGGTCAGGATGGTGGCTTCCTCAGTTCTGGAAGAGGCTGGCACATGTGGAATAGCAAACCCCCCTCATGCCCTTGACAATCCTGATTGCTCCAGAGACTTTCCAGAGTCCAGATGTCAGTGAAGGGGTTCCACCAAAGCCAGGAGCCCACCCCAGCACCCAGCACCTTGCTAGAGAGAAGCAGGATGGGGTTCAAGCTTTCTTTTCCGTTAGAATCCACACAAATACCTCAGAAGAATCTGAAGATACCCAGGTGCAATATTTACAAGAGCTTGGTACTGCTCTCCTACGCTGGACCTTGTAAAGATAAATCCAGCAGGTCACAGTTTGGTTAACATCAAGGTAAAGGCATAAAAGGAAAAATAAAAAAAGCTCAAGGCTGGGCTGGATGGAGCTCTGAGCAGCCTGATCTAGTGAGTGGCACCCTGGCCATGGCAGAAGCTTGGAACTGTATGGTCTTGAAGGTCTCTTCCAACCCAAACCCTCCTGGGACTCTAATGCTCAGCAGCTGTTAACACAAAAATCAACATTTAATTTATTACTAGGAAGTTATCCTAGAAGCCAAAATACCTAAGAAGCATTTAAGCAGGAAGCTGTGGTCCTCAAGGTGTTGACAGACTGATATCCAAATGACAAGACACCACTTCTCAAATGCTAAACCCTGGAAGTATTGTGTTCCACTTCCTATGCCATTATTTTCCTTAATTCTTTGCAGTGGGAGGATAAAGCAACTCCTCCTAAACATGACAATCTTCAGCCTCCTCAGCAGACTCTGATGACTTCATCCACACAAAACTGAGGAGATGTGTCACTTTGGAAATCCACAGGAATAATGCTTTACATGCAAATTCAAGTGAGCAGAGGCTCAGAGTAACCCATCCTCTCCATCAAAGAGGTTAACGCTCCCTGGCATAATTACAGCAAGAAGGAGCTGCCCATTCCAAGAGATTTGCTTCCCTTCCCCTTTGGGCAAGGAAAGCCAGAAGCCCCCACAGCCAGCCCTTCCATTGCCCTCAACAAAGAATGCAGGGAAGGCAAAATAAAACATCTTAAAGGAAGAAAATGTATGCAACATTTTTATGCCTATTTTTTCTTCCAAATGAAGAAAAAAACCTCACATATTTAATGCTGGCTTTCATTCCATTTTACTGTAGCTGGTTTTAAAAGCAGCTCATTTGGTCCATAGGAAGTAACTACGGAAAGCCAGGTAAAATTAGAGCTTAAGCTCAAGCACACACCTAAAGTAACAACATGCAGATCACCTGGGGCACCTTGGACACTGAGGAGAGAGGGAAACCCAAGGAATGCACCTGCTCCCAGCCACCACCCCACACGCACCTGGCAAACAGCCTCCCACAGCGGCATGGGGGCCCACGGAGCAGCGCAGTGTCCTGACCATTCCCGGAGGGGCAGGAGCTGCAGTCCAAGCCCTGAGTGCTCTGCTCCAGCAGAAGGGCAGCCCCAGCCCCTTTGGCCTCTCCAGTGTCTGTCGGGAAAGGCTGAGCTCTGGTTTCCCCCAGCAGGCACCCCCGCAGAGTGACATTCCCAGGCACGGTGCTGTGTCCCAGACCCGGCTCTATTTCAGGCTCTCTCCTGTGGCCGATGACAGAGTGTCTCTGCTGGTGGCCACCCAATACCTCCACCTGTCCAGAGCAGAGCAAACCCCAACACACAGCTCAGGGCTCCCCAGGGCACTGCAGGACTTGAGGTGGGATCTGCAGGATCCACCATGTCCTGATGTTACATCAGTCAGTCCCAGGTGAGGCCCTGCCTGCAGGATCAGCCTGGCACTTTGCACAGCACGTTCCCCTTATCCCAGCCTTACCCCATAGAGAGCCACCAGGATCAACACCAGGCAGCTGGAAAAACATCTGTGTCTACCTGTTCCTGGCACAATTTCCTTATCACAAGGGCTGGAGCCCCTCTGCTCTGAAACCAGTCTGCGAGAGGTGGGGAAGAGAAGGCTCCAGGGAGAGCTCAGAGCTCCTTGCAGGGCCTGAAGGGCTCCAGGAGAGCTGGAGAGGGACTGGGGACAAGGCATGGAGGGACAGGACACAGGGAATGGTTTCCACTGCCAGAGGGCAGGGCTGGATGGGATATTGGGAAGGAATTGTTCCCTGGGAGGGTGGGCAGGCCCTGGCACAGGATGCCCAGGGAAGCTGTGGCTGTCCCTGGATCCCTGGAAGTGTCCAAGGCCAGGTTGGACATTGGGGCTTGGAGCAGCCTGGGACAGTGGGAGGTGTCCCTGCAGGGGATGGGACTGGATGAGCTTTAAGGTCTCTTCCCACCCACACCCCTCTGGGATTCTGTGATTCCATAATACCTGCCATTTTCCACCAGCTTTAGATTGTATATATAATCTTCATGTCAATTATGTACAGATTTCTAAAATTTGGACTTCAGATATTTTTAAATCCCGGATTAAAAAAAAAAAACATACTCCCATTTCAAAGCATCTAAAAGTAGTAGATTCCACTTTCACAGACTTGGTGGAACAGCAATTTTCCCACTTGCAACGAAGGAGCCGAGACTCCACTGTTCATGACTATAAATATATTCATAGATATTTTCCCTGGCACAAAGCACTTCAATTTTAAAGGCAAGAGATTCATCAGCTCTTCTGGAGAGCTTCATCCTTTTGCTGCTTTGATTCTGTCAGTGAGCACACGCTCCTGGCAGGAGTGGAGGAGGGCACAATCTGCCACCATCTGCAGGGTGCAATCCATCTGAAAAGGTGACTGTCCTCAAGAAATTAGCATAGTCCAAGCATTTAACTTCACTCTGGAATATTATGTTCAACCAACAGGCTCCTTCCACGGCCATTCTGCAAAATGTTCCTGTTCCCTGTGAGGTGCTGGGTTCTTCTGGATTTAAATTGTAACGGAGCCTTTTAACAGAAGCGGATAAAATTTTCCATCCTTCTTGGGAGGCAAACAGGATAAAAGCAGGATTCCACCCTCCCAGTTAAATGCTTCTCCAGGAGATCAGCGTTATCAAAGTGAGGTGTTTAATCTGCTGAGACAGGTCCTGTGAACTTCAGCACAGTAAAAAAAGCAACTCCCCAGGACTGCCTCAGCATTCAGCAGGAGAGGTGCTGCTGGCACCCAGCCACTCCCCAATCACCCACTATTCAGAACACTGAGAGCCACAAATCCACAGACAGAATGTCCCTTTGATCCAAATGTTCCAGCAGGTTTTACAAAACTGATTGCTGATACAAGAATGAAGCGGGGGGGCGGGGGGGGAGAGGAAGAACCTTGAAATTATCTGCAATTGTCAGCAGTGGGAGAGAGGTAAAGCACATTTTCAAGGCAGAAGAGAAGGTTCAGTAGCCTGCTTAATTTTCCCTTCTCTCTGGATGAATAAACTGTAAGGAAGAAATCCAGCTGAAAGATAGCCTGGCTCTTCCACAGCTTCAGACAAGGCTCCAGCTCCTGCCCACACGCTCACAGGACATGATGTTCAAGCTAATGAGATGCCATGGGAAGAAAAGGCTCCCTCCTGGAAGGAGGGAACAAACTGTATGTGATGGGAAGCAAAGAGCATGGATTGCCATTCAGCTCCATGCTTGGCTAGCACACGAGCTAAATAAGGCTGTGCCACACAAGTGATGATTCTGGGGAGGCTTAGGATGCATCTCAGGAAAAGGTTCTTCCCCCAGAGGGTGCTGGGTACTGCCCAGGCTCCCTGGGGAATGGGCAGAGGCTTCCAGAGCTCCAGGAGTGTTTGAACACCACTGCCAGGGATGCCCAGGATGGGACTGTTGGTGTCTGTGAGGTTGGATTTTGTGATCCTTGTGAGTCCCTTCCAGCTCTGGCGATTCGATGATCCCATGAACTATTTCCAAAGCAGGCTGCATCCAAAGGTTCTGATCCCCTCCAGTGCAGAAAAGGGACATGAGGACACTTATTCAGCAACCCACTACACTCATGTTAACCCAGGAAAAATTCCTGTGTGCAGCAGCGACTGCAGGGAGAACTGAGGCAAAGGAAACTGAGGCTTGGAGCCCTCCCTGGACACTGCTGGCAACAGGAGCCATCCACGATTTCAGGTCTAAACAGATGCCTTCTGGCCTTGGGAACTGCCTGAGCACATGGCAGAATTGGAAAGAGCAGAGGGAAAAATAAGGGGGGATTTTTCACTGAGGAAAATAAATATGGAGACATGGAAACAGGATGATCAGCAAACAGATCAGCCCTTGGGTTTTATGGAGCAGTGGCTGTCAGGCTCCAAAGGCTTACAGCCCCAACCTTTCCCAGTGCTCCATGACCCCTTCTCCTACACCCACCATCTTTCAGGATGGAAAACTCATCTTCACATAAAATATCACATCCAAGCCTGTAACAGCGTAACATCTCTGGCTCATCAGGAGAAAATCCTTTTGTCCAATGTTTTAAGAATCACAGACCAGCTGATGATGCTTATGAGCAGCCTGCAAGTCACCCCACACCTGCTGGAGACAACAATGACATGTTTGAGTGCCCCCTCACTCTCAAAAATGGAGGAGGACAAGTTTTCTCCTTGCTTTGCTTAGATTTCAAGCAGGTGCACATAAAAATTGGGTAAGTTTGTGCACAAAGTTTGGACCAAAAATTACTGGCACCCAGAAATCAAAATCCTGTCCCAACATGCTAATTCAGGGTGCTCAAAACAAAACTGAAGATAGTGCTTGGTCAAAATCAAAATCATCAGTGCAACAATCCTGGAAGTACACAAACAAACAGCAAAAAAAACTGATCATGCAGTTAAAATCTGTCATGTCCAGAGTGACCATACTCCAAACTTCACCATTGGCTCTTCACCCTCGAAAGAAACAAACCCCCCAAAAATTCCAAGCACCAAGGGTTACTTTTAACTAAAGATAAGAACGTGAAGTCATTCATCAAAAAGACTGTTTTATTGTAAAATATGCAAACAAAGTATTTCTGTGGGAATTACTGCCCTCAAACTAGAGCCATGAAAAAGCTGAACACATTCTACAGAGAACTCTGGATGGAGACCATCAAATCCCAACTCAGAGGACAGCTCCCAGCACCCACCCCCAGCACCTCCTTTGACTCATCCTGATGATAGAAAGCAGCAGAAAGCTCCAACAGAGGAAAATCTCACTACTGCCACCAGAAAGGCATAATCCACAACTCCCTCGCACTCAAAAACTCCCTTTATTCTGGTTCTATGGCACATAAGGGGTTCACACAAGCTGAAATGCTCCCGCAATGCATAATGGGTTTTCCTTACCACAATGGATCATTATTCCATGGCGATCTAATATAGTAATAGTAGATAATACCAGTAATAGGGATTTGCTTTAGTAAAAGCATTTTAAATTGCATTAAACACAGTAACATGAGAACGGCACATTCTAAAAATGGGTATTTCTAATTCCTGGTGTGTAGAGGAGCAACTCCTGTTAGCAAGCTAAGGAGAAGCAAGTTTGTCTTAACACAAGGCCAATGCAAAATCATGGACTTGCAGAAAAGGTTGGCAAGGCCCTCCAAGATCATTGAGTCCAACCATCAACTCAGCACCACTGCTAAACCTCACCCCCAAGTGTGGCCTCAACACTGGACTTTATTTTCAAAATAATGTGACAAAGAGGAAAAAATAAACTAAAAAGCATTTTAATGACTGTTGTTGTCTGTTCCTTTAGGGCACAGAACTTTTACCTCCAAGGTACAGCCTTCACAGGGGGCTAAACAGCACCAAACCACCTCACGGGCTGCACTTCCATAAGTGGATTGCTCCAGGTCTGTCTGAAGGCAGCCTTCATAGGGAATCAGGAATCTCACCCAGGGGACTTCTGAGTCCCTGAGGATCCCTCTAAGGGAGCAATCAGCATGATGAAATACTTTTTGCGTGTTACAAAAAGACACAGATGTTCTGAAAAGTACTTGGCAGAGGTCTCCAGAGAGTAGGTGGTTTGGGCTGGGAGGGACATTAAAGCTCATCCAGTTCCCACCTCCCAGGGTTGGAACCCTGGATTGGGCAGGGACACCCTCCACTAGCCCAGGTTGCTCCAGTTCGTTTGAACTCATTTCTGTGTCATTATGTTGCGTTTTGCTTCATCACCTCAAGTAGAAAAGTGTAAATTAAGACACTTACTCGTTAAGGCACCATTTACTCAGAAGTAGTCAGGTAAAAAAAGGGATGATTTTGGGGTTTCTTTTCAGAGTTTTTTTCTTAATCTGGAGTTACTTCTCTCCCATTTCTCGCCTTAAATGTTTTAAATGTTGCTTTCCATAGCCTTTCAAATCCAGCTGACACCTCCCAGAAATCCATCAGAATTCCTTTAGAGCTTCTGCAGCCAAGAGGTCCCTGCTTATCATAGGAGGGGAAAAACAATGAAAATATGATCAGCAAATAGGGGAGTGGGCTCCACAAAATAAACCAGAATGTGCTGGACCTAGAGAAAAGGAGGCTCAGTTTTCTCATTCCCTAGAACCAGTGCACATTTGTGAGCCTGAACATATTATCCGACCTGGATGTTATTTAAAATAAGAAACCACAGTGACTACAAATTTGTTAAATAGCAAATATCTCCATTAGTTAAATAGCAAATATCTCCATCTCCAGTATTTTACACCAACAGCTAATTCTGGGTTGCCTTCCTCCAGCCACTGATGGAGAATCCATCCTCTGCCTTTTGCAGTCTGGAGGCACTGCCATGCTGACATTCCCATAAAGCCAGAAGCGCCAATCAATGGCCTCCCCAAAAAAATCAATTCTGGCCCACATTTCAATCCCTCACCCAACACCCAGCCAGCAGGAATTGTTCATCCTTTGTGCACCACGCGCAAAGGAGCAGCTGAAAACACTTGACATTTGTCAATGCAGATAAGATTCCCTCTGCACTAGGTAAGGGTGCTCACTCCTGGTATTGGAAATGCATTGAGGCAGAGCTGGCCCCAGCATTGCTGTAGCTCTGTACAAGGACTCATTCAGTCCGAAGACTTTCACAGAGACAGAGAACATCTTGAAAGAAATCCACAAGGACCGTGTAGTCCAACCCCTGGCCCTGAACAGACAGCTCAACAATTCAAATCCTCCTGGAGCTCTGCAGCCTTGGGGCTGTGACCATTCCCAGAGGAGCCTGAGCAGTGCCCAGCACCCACTGGGGGAAGAACCTTTTCCTCATATCCAGCCTCACCCTGTGGTTTGATCCCTCTCTGCTGTACATTAAGAAGCCATTGAGCAACACAAGTAAATCCTCATTCCTTTCCCTCAAACTCCTTGATGCCCTAGGCATGTCCTTGGACAGGTTTTTATGAGCATCTTGTTCTCAAGCCACAGTTTAAAATTCACTGTACCCCTGCATCGCTGTCATCCCCTACTCCTGTCTCTGGCATACATGAGGTTTGACCTTTTCAGATTTACACTTACAGCGTTCACAATCCTTGTGAGCGTTGCTACACATAGGCAAAAAACCAAGTTGAGAGGAATTTCTGGAATGGTGACTGGGCTGCTGCTGTTTCCTAAGGCAAAACACACACTCCTTCTATTCCAGCTTCCTAATACCCTGGTAAACAAGAGAAAATTGATTGACAAAGGAACTCTAACTAGCTGGAATCTTCTGAAAGAAGGAAAACAGACTTCCAGGGCTGCCCACACAAGTGAAGAAGCTTCGGCAGTCACTGTTCAAGGGTAGCACAAACAATGCTCCAAATGAAGAATGCAGCAGGAAAAAAAAATGCAGCCCAGCAGCTGGATTTCCAACTGAAGGAAGGAAAGCCAGAGACTTCCAAAAGTGTCCCACCACATATCCAGCTTCACGCTTCTCCCTTTCCTTTGTGCTGCAGATGCTGTGCTTGTTTTCCTGGTATCCTTGATTTATGTGGATCCCTTCCACCCAGCTGTCTCAGCACCACACAGAGCCTCAGTGTGTTCCCAGGCTGTGGGAACCCCAGCCTGGAGCAGCTCTTCCTCTCCCATCCAGCCTCCAGAGGGAGGCAGGCACGCTTTTCCTAACACATCCACCACTTACAACACACACCCAAACCCCAAAGCTCTAGATTTTAACAAGGCTTGGAGTGAAAGGACACAGGGAATGGCTTCCCACTGCCAGAGGGCAGGGATGGATGGGATATTGGGAAGGAATTGTTCCCTGGGAGGGTGGGCAGGCCCTGGCACAGGGTGCCCAGAGCAGCTGTGGCTACCCCTGGATCCCTGGGAGTGCCCAAGGTCAGGTTGGATACTGGGGCTTGGAGCACCCCGGGATAGTGAAGGTGGTGGAACTGGGTGAGTTTTAAGGTCCCTCCCAACCCAAACCATTCCATGATTTGTCATCACTCCCATCCTGTGAGGCCTTATGAGAGCAGAAACAGGCTCTTGGATAAGGATATCCAGCTGATATCCAACAATCATCCTCCTCAGACATTTGTATTCCTGGGCTTGGCTTGTGAAGGCACCACAAACTTTGTCATCCTCAGCCTTAAATGCCCTTCAGTGCTACAGAACACCCATGCCTAAATTACCCCTGTTGATGTGTCTCATTTATTAACATGGAAAATAACAGGCACAAAGAGGAAAGGCTGAGTTCAAGGAATGGCAGCATTCCCCAAGTCACTTTTCCAGACCTCCTACCCCAGACTTGCCACCCTGCCAGTCACTGGTCTCCCACCAAATCATGGAATCATTAAAGCTGGAAAAAGCCTCTAAGACCAAGCCCGACCATTCTCCAGCACTGCCAACTCCACCACTAAACCACGTCCCCAGGTGCCACATGCACAGTCTGGAATAACTTTGCCTCAAAACAAATTCATCTGCCATTTGTAATGACTGGGTGAGATCCATAATATTTTATATTTAATCACCTTTTGATATTTCCAGCATAAGACACCAATGTTTTTGTACAACACTGTTATAGATCAGAAGCATCTGCCTCTGCTTTTAGCAATTTTATTTCCTAGAATACTCCTGCTATGCACACTCCGTCTTGTCCACCATCAATAAAATCCATTGATCAGTGTCAGCCACCAAAACCCAGAAAAAAGGTAAAGAGAGGATAAGGAATTGAGAGCTGACTGCAAAGGAGGCAGCTCCCAGGGCAGAGGATGTGGAATTACTGTGAGAAGGGAGATAGGCAGCACAAATTTTAGGAAAGGTGAAAAAAAGTAAGAAAATATGATACAGCTGGTTAAAACAACACCTTCCTAGTCCCGCTTGGGGGTAAGAGCTGGGTTTCAGCTTTGCTTGGGAAGCTCTGCCTGTGAAAGGGAGACTTCACAGTACTACCCACAGGCTTTTGAGCAAAGCAGCCAAAGAAGAGCCATCAGCAGAGCTTTGTCCCACCAGAGTGGGGATCACCCAGGGACCCGGCTGCTCCTACTCTCCTTCCAAAAACCAGAACAGGGCATGGGGGTTTCTCCAGTAGTTTGGGACATGCTGTGCATACAGTTCTCTCAGTCCATGTGCCATGTCCTGAAAAAACACAGCAGGAAGCAGAAGCAGCACCCTGAAGTCTTGAAAGGATGGCTGATTTTTTCACCCCAAGAAATCAAAAACTGTAGTGTGCCAAGAAGACAACAAACTATCAACAGGCTGCCAGGTTATTGTACTGCTTCTTAAATTGTGATTTCCACCACGAACTCCATCATCTGGGGCTAAGTGGAGCTCCAAAGACATGTGTGGGATTAGAGATTAGTTCAGACAGTTTGAGTTATTCTCTCCACGCTTGGAAGGAGATATAGAAGAGAGGGGAGTTTTGAGGGCTTTTCTCAGTTTCTCTGGTGTCCTCCAGCCTGGTTTCTCCTTGATTCACTTCATTCCTACTCAAAAAACTCTGGCTGTTCTTGGGCAGGATGAACTTTGTAGGACATGAAGCTGTGACTGCACAGGCAGCTCCAAGGCCACAAGTGCTGGAGACACCAGCCCTGCACTGTGCCTTAGCTAATGGGGAAAAGGCAGAGCAAAAACGGCCCCAGGACGGAGGCACAGAAATGTGGATTTTCAGAACAGGCCCCAAACCATGCCCCCAAGTGCCACATCCACACACCTTGTCACTTCCAGGCATGGTGACTCCACCACTGCCCTGGGAAACCTGGTCCAACGCCTGATCAGGGAAGAAATTTCTCCCAATATCCAATATCCTAAACCATCACAGGCCCAGGCTGAGGCCGTTCCCTCTCCTCCTGTCCCTGTTCCCTGGGAGCAGAGCCCAACCCCCCGGCTGTCCCCTCCTGTCAGGAGCTGTGCAGAACTACAAGGTCCCCCCTGAGCCTCCTTTTCTGCAGGCTGAGCCCCTTCCCAGCTCCCTCAGCCCCTCCTGGGGCTCCAGACCCTTCCCAGCTCCGTCCCCTGCCCTGGACACGCTCCAGCCCCTCAGTGTCCCTCTTGTCATGTGGGGTTCAGAAGTGACCCCAGGATTCCAGTGTGGCTCCCAGAGAGGGAGAGCTGAGCTAGCTCCCACCTGGGGCAGCACTTTAGGCCAGGTTCCCTAAACACACATCAAAACCCATGAATAAAACCACATGAGGCAAAGCTAAGTTTTACTCTGTGGACACCACTAGAAACACAACCTAGTGGGTTTTATTCTGCATGCACAAAATAATCTCTCCTTAGAAGTAGATGCTCTGTGTAAAAACCACCACAAAGGAATTTGAACATGAAGTTTGGAAATACACAGATCCAAGTGACTCTTGTTTGCCCACAGTTTAGGGATCTTCCCACTTAAGGAGACACAGCTCCAATGTGGAGCTGGTGTTCCACCCCCGCCATGGCCAGGGACACCTTCCACTATCCCAGGATGCTCCAAGCCCCATCCAACCAGCCTTGGACACTTCCAGGCATCCAGGGGCAGCCACAGCTGCTCTGGGCACCCTCTGCCAGGGCCTCAGCACCCTCACAGGGAAGGATTTCTCCTTCAGTATCTCATCAAAACCTGCCCTCCTTCAGCTTAAGGCCAATCCTCCTCATCCCATCACAGCATGGCTTTGTGAAAAGTCCCTCTCCAGCTTTCTTGTCAGAAGCCTTCCCTTTCCCATCTTGCTCCTGCATCTCATTTCTGCCTCTGCAATAACCTTCTGATTGAAGCAAAACCCCTGTGCCTGCAGACCAGGAAAAGGATTAATTAAAACAAAATAATAATAAACAACCCCTCTGCACATCTAATACAATCTAATATGAATTAAAACCCATATTTTAAAGTACCAGGAAGAAGTCAGTCGAAGCTGAGTTTATATTTCCAAAGGACAGAGTCTTTACACAGATTGTCAGAAATAAACCATTTTCATTTAAATTCAAAATCCCAGCTGGAAATTCTAGTCATACATACCTTATCCAGAGTTCAAGGAGCATTTGGGAAACCACAGGTTGGGATTGTTGGGGTGTCCTGTGCAGGACCAGGAGCTGGACTGGATGATCCTTGAGGCTCCTTCCAACTCAGGAAATCCTGAGATTTTATCATTCGATTTTTCACGAGTTTTTGTCTGTCTAATCCCTGGGAAGAGCAAGGAGCCAGGCTCCAGCCTGCCCACCAAGAGCACTCCAGCAGCTCTGCTGCCAAAGGGTAAAATGCTTCTTGAAGCATCTGCAGTTCTCAAATAAAACGGAACATCACTCACTAAACCAGCATAAAACAGAAGGTCCTCGCCTATGGATTTTCTATTAATATTGACATGTTGGAGCTCACAAGTAGCACTTAGAAGAGTGAAAGAATAAAGAAAAACCCAACACAAAGACTTTTTGTTGTGAAGAGCTTAAAAAAGTTGAGGAGCAAATCAAGGACCCAGAAAATGGTGGAAAAAAACAGAAACATCCTCAAAAAACTTCCAAGTGTAGTCCTAAGTTAGAGAATGACAGCATCCTGGAGTATTTAACAATTTCCACTTAAGTCAAGCTAATAGAAAAACTGAACTTTAATTTCCACTGAATTACTGCCAAAAGTTTTCCTTTGGTTGAGGATGGAAAAAGCATTCTCTCTCCTGCTTTTTCAGCTTGTTCAGTTCATGATACACAGCAAGGAAAGGAGAGTTTCACAGGGACACAGAGTGACAGGATAAGGGGGAATGGCCTTAAACTGGAGGAGGGCAGGATCAGATGGAATATTGGGACGGAATTGTTCTCTGGGAGGGTGGGCAGGCCCTGGCACAGGGTGCCCAGAGCACCTGTGGCTGCCCCTGGATCCCTGGAAGTGTCCCAGGCCAGGTTGGACATTGGAGCTTGGAGCAGCCTGGGACGGTGGAAGGTGTCCCTACCTTTTTGTGCAGGCTGCCCTCTCCCTCACTCCTGAGCCTTAACTGCAGCCACCTCCAATTTCAAAATGCAGCTGTTCATAAATCAAAGGTCGGCAGGTCCTTCAAAACAATCCAGTCCCTGCAGCTGTGACTGCTGAGCTCTGGTAATGTCTGGGCAAGGGAGCAGCAGCATCAGTCTGGGCAGGTCCCCAGCTCCCCTCAGGACTTAGGCTGTATTCCTGAGGCTTGGCTAGCCTGGAAAGCAGTATTAGATGGCCAAGGATCCACAAAAACACTGGGGCGTTAAGCAGCCACTTGTCCTGCGTGACAAGGTGAGTCAGAAGATGCTAGAAATCCACTGGGGTGCTTCATAAAGCAATTAGAACTTGTTAAAAAACCCCAAACCCAAGTAGAACTTCTGCCCTAGGGATCCACCTGACTCCAGAGGGCTTTCCTGTCTTGTCTCCCACTTCAGCCAGCCTGAGAAAGGGCAGCTCCCTGAGGGGCTCCTAAACACCTCTGACACACCTTTAAACAGGGACAAGGACCAGTACAAAATTCCAAACAGAGAAAAGACCTACTTGATAAAGCCATAAAATAAAAAAAAAAGTCCTCTGTGATCATTGAATCGAATTCTTCCCTCAGCACTGCCAAGGCCACCACTAAATCATGTCTCCAGGTGCCACATCCACCTGTTGAATCTCTCCAAGGATGGGGACTCCATCACTGCCCTGTGGACAGCCTGTGCCAGGGACTGTCTCCAAGGAGTAAAACCAGCTGGGAACAAAATCCCCAAGTGTGGAGAATGAGGCAGGCAGGCTTGTGAGTGTTCATTTCCATGGGGAAACTCTGAGGTTGTCCAAAACCTGCCAAAATTAACGATCGGAGAGGCCAGAGCAGGAAAAGATGGGTGGAAGGGAAAAACCCTGCATGCTCTCTAGTGTTTTATCAACATTTACTGATTTATTTTAAAAGCTGAGTGGAACATGGGGAAATTAATAGACCACCATATGCCCATGTGCTGCATCTGCTACAGCGATTTATTCTTATAGTTCTTTTATTACCTTCTTTGAGAACTGAATGAGAGAAGGATCAGCATCCTGACACTTGGAAATTAGCTCATTTTCACAACTGTCAGCAGGAAAGCAGGAATTAATCCTCTAATTTCAGCCTGAAAACTAGTGAAAGAAAACCAAACTAACAAAATAAAAGTAAAAATTGTTTCTGTGTTTGTAAGAGGAGGGGAAAAATGTGCTTGGAAAAGCAGTGGCCTTATTATGCTGGCAAGGCTATAGCCCATGAGATCTATGTTTTGATGAGCACAAGAATTTGTGCGGGAAGCAGAAGAAGCGACTTCAATGGGCTGAAAGCATGGAGAATGGAAGAGGCAGGGAAGTGGTTTGGGAATGAACTGGGTCAGGGGTGTGTTTAGGACAAGGGAGAGCAGGGAAATGCCTGGACAGGGACATGGGAGTAGGGCAGGACGTCAGCTACCAGCCCTGAAGGCTGGGACAAAAGAGGACAAGAAGCAATGTGGTCACACTCACTTACAAGTGAAAGAGGCTACTTAGAAATGGAAAAGAAAGGAGAAGGATTTCCAGTGGACTTTACACACCATAAAAGAAGCAACATCTGCCCTCACCAGGCAGGCTCAAAGGGAATCCACAAAACCTCAGCCAGCTCCCAGAAACAGCTCTGTATCCAGCTTGGAGACCTCTCTAGGGTACCAGAGATTTGAAGTGAAGAGCAGATAAGACTCTTGTGGGGTTTGGCTGTTTTTTGGGGTTTTTAGCGCCTGTCCAAACGCCTTCCTGCACAGCAGCAGCAGCAAGTCGTGTCCCATCCCAGGGCTGAGTTTGCCAATGGGATTTATTTCTGGGCTTGAGATCCCCCTGAAGCTGGGAACTGCATTTCGGCACTGCTTTGCCTGGCTCGTGATCCCATGGCAGTCACAGCTTCTAGGTCAGGATTCTGTAACAGTCACAGAATTTATTAAGTTGGAAGACACCTGTAGGGATCATCTAGTACCCTGGGGCACCTGACCCTGCACAGGACAACCCCAAGAATCCCACCTTGTGCCTGAGAAGGTTGTCCTGGAGAAATTTTAATTTGATTGAAATTCCTATTAAGAAAAAAACAAGAAACTGAAACCCACAAGTAACGAAATGCAAAGATAAACCTGCATACCTTCACACAAAAACACTCATCACAGCAACCTTGGGCAGAAGCCCTGTGCTTCCACACCGAGACCTCATGGATCAGCCTCTCAAAAACAAGCCCAAATCTGTGCATTCCAAGATGAATTTATACACCCAGCTGTAGGAAGTGCCCCCTGTTGACAGAGCAACCAAATTATCCTTTGTCTGCTTAAAAAGGAAAAAAGCCCAGAAGTTTCTCTCCTCAATTTGGTAAAAAGACAGCTCATAGGACCTTGGGGACTTCACCTCAGGCCTGGGGCTGCCAATTGTACAGAGGCCAAAAGGTCCTGCCAAGGTAATTCACTAGAAAAAGAAGAGAACAAAGTAAGCAAATCGCTTTTGTGGAGTGTTTTAGCAGGAGCAAGAACCTCTTGCCCCTGGCTCGGGTTTTTCTTTGTAAGAGCTTTGTTATTTTGACTTTTATTAACTTTTTCCTTTTCTGTTTCAGAAGCCATCCTGTTAATTTTATGCCATTCGAGGTAGCTGAGCTATCTCGGGTGTGATCGGTTCTCTGAGAGCTGGTAAGACCTGGCTCAAGGAGAAACCTATTAGCCAGCATCCAGCGGGAGAGGGCTGGAAGGGAAAGAACAGCAAGTGCCCCAGCTCTCCCTTAAAACACGGGCTCTGTCCCCGGGCTGCCAGAGAGGAGCCCACGGGCGCGCCGCTGCCCCGGCCTGGTGTTCCAAAGGAACAAAGGCGCCCTTAAATGCGGTTTGATTGACGCAAAGCAGGAGCCGAGCGCTGATTCATGGCAGTCGGAGCGCAGCACTCGCATCGAACCAGCACGGGACCAACTCGCGGATGTGTCCGACATCACTCAGCACTGTGCGACCGCACTCAAACCAGGCTCCTCCAGAGAAGGGAGGGGTTATTTCCCCTCTTCCCCCCGCAAAGGCATGCTGGATTTTCCCAGGTTGTAATAAATCTTCGGACACAGATGCGTAGTTAGTTAGAAGCTCACTGCACCTCTCTCTCCCCACAGCTCAGCAGGGAAGATTAGTGTGTCAAATAAAGCAAAGGCATAATCCCTGCGGAGCTCAGGAATAACCTATGGCCACACCCCAGCCAGCTCCTGCAGTTTGACGGCCGTGCTCTGACCTCTCCATGCCCAACTCCAGCCTACTCCCTCTCTCTCCACAGTAAAGATACTTCCCCTCCTCTTTTGCTACCCCCGTGAGCTGCTCAAGAGGAGGGCCAGGCTGCCTTGGGACTGGGACAAAAGAGTTTTCCCCCATTTCATAAGGTGGCCTTCAGAAAGAGCCCTAAACTGCAGCTCTAGTGCTGACCCTCAACTGGTCCCAGTTTCCTTACACTTCAAGAAGCTCTGCACAGGGTAGCCAAGGGTGTGGATAAAACTGGGATCGCAGAATGGGTCAGGCTAGAAAGCAGGATCATCCTGGAGCACAGGGCACAAGGATCATTCCATACTCTGTGAATCTCAGTCCAACTTACCTAAAAGATCTACAAATTCAAGAGAAACAGCACAGACCACAAACACCTAGTTCTCCTAGCTGGAAAAGAGTGGGTATTGGGGGGAAGAGCTGCTGGGCCACAGGAGGGTCCCTGCCAGCAGCAGCAGGCTGGTACTATGCTGCTGCAGCTCTCGCACCACACACAAAGACAGCAAACAAACTTCTACCATAATTAACTCATGAAAATTACACCATTACATTCCTGCAAACAATTAGGAGACAAAAGAGAATGTACAAAGACCCTGCCAACACCACAAAATAAACTGAAGACATTGTTTCATACTAATTTTCTCATAAACCATTTCAAGACAAACGTGACTGTAGGTAAGAAAAGTCTAACATCCATGACTTCTGAGGTCACTCATCAATCCAAGGAACACCTTGGGGTGGAAAAGTGGATTTCAGTGGATTAGGGGTAGAAAAGGGTGTCAAGATCTGCCCGATGGCTTGCACCAAACCTCTGCTCCTCAGCCTTCAGCTCTGCTAGCACAGCAATCCAGGCCAAAGACTCTGGATCCCAAGCTGGCTTTGCTGAAACAAGTTCGTGTTTGCATCTCAGCTTCCCAAAGAGCTGCCCTGATCCGTGCATCACTCACAGCCCTCTGGTTCCTGGTGTTCTGAAGCCTCTTCCAGCACCCCCAGGGTTTCCCAGCCCCTCACCTCTCGTCCCAGCTGGAATCTGGGCCCAGCTGCCCCACAGTGACCTAGGGAAAGCAGCTCCATTTGGGAGGAGCAGTGGAAGCGAGCTCCCTCCCAGTTCCACAAGGCTCACCTCCGCCAACCTCTGCCTTGTGGTTAGCTGGAGATAAACCCTAAACCAAGCTGGCAGCAGCATTCAGGATCCTGGGAGAAGGCAGACTCCTAGCAGAGTACCAGAGGCAGGGTACATCCACATCAACATCTCAGCTCAGTGCACTCCAGATGGACACCTCTGGACACAGCACCTGCAGTGGGCTCTGCTTTGTGTCTCAGGCCTTGGGCTGGGTGATCCTTGTGGGTCCCTGCCAGCTCTGGAGATTCTGTGCTTCTAGGAAACAGTGCTATTCCACTTTGGAGAAGAGATTTTAAATGAAGGGCAAAGCCTAAAAGAGCTTCCAGTGCCACACAACCCTTCCACCTGGCTCAAAAATACCTTCAACATCTCTGCACTGCTGCACCTGGAGCAGCCTAAGGAGAAGTCGTTCCATCAGCTCCAGCATTTCAGAACTAACTCCTGAAAGAAAAAAAAGGGGGGGGGGGGGGAGCAGAACACAAGGAGAGATTTCTCAGAAACACATTACCACAAAAGAGTGAAGCACACAAAGTTTAATCCCACAGCACTGCAGTTGTCACCCATCCTCAGGTTCTGCCTTAGTCATTGTTGAAAAAAAAAAAACCCAAATACAACTCAAAGACAAAACCCTCCTGAAGTTTAGAAGTGCCCATGCAGTCGTGGCAGGAGTTTTCCCCCAGCACTGCTGCCCAGGAATCTGGCAGGATGTGCCTTCAGCTGTGCTCTCCAAACAACAGATCACTTCTTATTCTTATTTCAGTAAGGGATTCTGCAGGCAGGACCCTACAAGCAGCTGCCTGCAAGAATCAACAGCTGGAAGCTGAAGCAAATTATTTTTAAAATAGAGAGGGCAGCAAGAGATCAACATTGGAAGATCAGGACAAAGTGAAAGACAAGAACAAATACTTTCACATACAGGATAAATTTCTATACCTATCAGAGTTTGCGGCTTAGGAAACTGTCAACGTGACTAACATCTTTAGGAAGTCCAGAAATGAAATCTTGCCTTGTTTTTGGCTTAATGCAGGAAATCAGCTTTAATGACAACCTACAGTTAGCTCTAGAGTAATTTTCTTTCTGCTTCATTGACATACATGACAAGACTTTATTAGCAGGGCTAAAATTAAAAAGAAAACATTTTTCCCAGCTGCACAGAATGCTTAATGCACATACTGACACCTCAAGAAAAGAGACCAAAAAATTTATTTCAAAGCAATTCCATCACCTCTTTGTATTTCAGCTTTTCCTAGTATTTTACATCAGAAGTCTCACACTTTGCACAACCATAGCCACAGAGTTTTCATCATCAAGAATAACCACTGTCCAGCTTGTTTGCATGGAATCTCAGAATGATTGGGTTGGAAGGGACCTTAAAGCTGATCTCATTCTAGGGCAGGGACACCTTCCATTGTCCCAGGCTGCTCCAAGCCCCAATGTCCAGCCTGGCCTTGGACACTTCCAGGGATCCAGGGGCAGCCACAGGGCCTCAGCACCCTCAAAGTAAAAAATCCTTCTTTTTTATATCTGACCTAAATCAATCCTCTTTTAGCTTAAATCTCTTTCCCGTTGTCCTATCAATATTTTACATATCCTGTATTCTTCAACAGCGTTAAACTTTGTGATGT
Organism: Chloebia gouldiae; assembly: GCA_003676055.1. Taxonomy (NCBI): domain Eukaryota; kingdom Metazoa; phylum Chordata; class Aves; order Passeriformes; family Passeridae; genus Chloebia; species Chloebia gouldiae. Next base: position 508,370 of record QUSF01000098.1, on the reverse strand, counting down.
AATCGTTCAAAAACTTCAAGCTGATGAAGAATCACCTCAAATTACACCATGTTTAAAAAAGAATCATGTCATTTAAAAAGAATTTTAAAAAATCAGAAGTTTTAAAAGTTAAATGGCTTTAGGCCATTGAACTAGTTTGCTGTTTGGTACCCAATAATCCTTCCATAATTTTCCAAGTGGAAGCAGCAGCTCCTAAAGGTTTCATCCTGCCAGGCATCCCTTAAACCTGGTGTGGTTTTTAAAATCTTCCAGCATACAATGTTCCCTAAAGAAATGGTTTTAAAAAAATCTTTGATCTATTCAGATTCTTCTCCTAATGACAGGACTTGGATTGTGTGAAATCCTAAAAATATCAAGCCAATTCAGGATCTGTGCTGCCCAATGGGATTGGATGGTGAGGCACTGTCAGAGGCTTCCCAGGGAAACTGTGGCTGTCCCTGGATCTCTGGAAGTCCAAGGCCAGGCTGGATGGGATTTGGAGCACCCTAGTCCAGTGGAAGGTGTCTCTGCCCATGGCAGGAGATGGAATGGGATGAGCTTTAAGGTCCCTCCCAACCCAAACCATTCTGGGATTCCACAGGACCAGTCTATATAACAGCTATATTTTAAAATTTCAGACAATAAATCACGTCCTCTGTAAATATGAGAATCCTATTCAGGATGCAGATCTTTTTTAGGGTGTTCCACAGCACCACCTCAATTAATATTAAGAGGTGGTTAAACAGCAAAGGCAGCACTAAGGGATCTAATCTCACACTGGATATCTTGGAACAGCAAACCAGGTGAAAGACACTAGCCCAAGGACCCTGGAAGAGGTCCTGTGGGTGATTTCCAGTAATCCAATCTGCAGCAGAAATATGGGTTGGCTTTTTGCTTCCTTTTAGAAATTTTAAGCAGGAGCGATGGTTGAAAAGCTTCAGAAAAAAAAAAGGAAAAATGCAAAACCCCTAAAAGATTTTGCTTGAGCCCCTCTGTCCAGAATTAGAGAAGAGAAAGGGAGAAAGAGTAAGGAATTATGATTGTGGAAAGAAAATTTGGTTTTGCTAAGCTCTCAGAGTGCTGCTGCAGAGAGAAGTCACCCAAGGAAGTGACCCTGCAGAACAGCAAACCTCTCCCAGGACTCCCCGGTCCACCTGCAATAGAAACATTCAGGTAAAAGCCTCCATTACGGTAAAAAACACAAATCCTAATTTACAGGAGGTCAGCAAAAGCAGAGTCCTTGACACAGTGAGTAGAGTTTTCCCCTGGCTCCAAGGAGCTTCTCCTTGAACTCCAGCTCATGGCATGATCAAGGAACAGAACTTTACTGCCTGTGCAATGAGTGACCAGACCACGAGAGGAACATGGGATGAAGCCATTAAAACCCCGGGATCACCACAAATGCTGTGGCTCAAGGCTGCAGAACCTTGGCTCTGCTCCGCTTTGTGTGGCTGAAACGCTCAGTACTGGTTTGTTTGTACATTTTGTGCTGCTCTGTCTGATTAAAAACATGTCGTTCACCCAAATAAAGCAAATATTGCCATCACCGAGGAACTGTCTGCAGAGCTGACCCCAGTCATGTTCCTGGTACAGAGGGCTTTGACTGCGACTTAAAGAATCACCAAGTCCAAATATTTACTGTAAAACTGCACAGAATTTTCCAGATATGTCAGGGATATGATTCCTGAAGAGCTTTGGCTGATCAATCACTTACATCACTTGGGATACCAATTTGGCATTTAGGGTAAGGAGAGAGCTGGGGGTGCTCACCTGGAGAAGGGAAAGCCCCAGGGACACCTCAGAGCACCTTCCAGTGCCTAAAGGGGCTCTAGGAGAGCTAGAGAGGGACTGGGGACAAAGCATGGAGGGACAGGGCAAGAGAGGATGGCTTTAAGCTGAAGGAGGGCAGGTTTTGATGAGATACGGGGGAGAAACCTTTCCCAGTGAGGATGGGCAGGCCCTGGCACAGGGTGCCCAAAGCAGCTGTGGCTGCCCCTGGATCCCTGGAAGTGTCCAAGGCTGGTTGGATGGGGCTCGGAGCAGCCTGGGACAGTGGAAGGTGTCCCTGCTCATGGCAGGGTGAGGAATGGGATACGTTTTAATGTCCCTTCCCACCCAGACTATTCCATAAGTCCCTGAAATTCAGTACAGCAGAGATCCAGGTAGGGAAGGGGCACTTTCCCAAAAAATCCCCGAGGAGTAGGGAGACTCTGAGTCCCTGCTTTCCCCATAGTGGGAATCACTGCCAGTTTACTGAGCAGTGTTCCACCCCAGCAGAACACAAAGGCCCTGGAGCTGGCCCTTGGAAGAAGCACTGGAGCTATTTATAGCAGCTCAAGGTGTGTGCTGCCGCTGCTGCTGCAGACAGGGAGCAGCTTGTTTTCCCAGGAATTGATCTGTACAGGCGGATTATATAAACAGTTGCTTCTCCCTCATTTCCACACCGCCGGCATCTCCCAGGGTAAAAACGTGCCTGTCAATACAGCAGCTGCTCGCAGGCAGCAGAGCTGGCAGCAGCTGCGATGCCTCGAGCTGGGGATTCTAGGTGAGCTCGGGAAAGATGTTCCAAAAATACAGCTGCAAAAGCCATCACATGCAGCTGGATGCAGGCAGAGGAGAGCCATAATCTCCTTCCATGCTATTCTTCTGCTGCTTAAAAAAGCCTAAAGCAAATTCTCTCAGTTTCACTCACCATAAGTCCTTGTTTAAGCCTATCTGCACGAGCCTTTTGGATGATTTCTATGGGAAGCTCTGTATCCAGCTTCTGTTTTGGAAAAGTCCAATTTCTCTAAAGGCCGTTCCTTCTACTTCAGTAGTTATTTGCTCCTACCCCACAGCATTCTCCAATGATTCTATCGAAGCAAATAAAGACTCCGATAGAATCGTTGCTATATGGGAAGATGCTATAAACAAGTAGAGAAGCAATAACCACACATGTGAACACTTTGCTTTATCTGGCATCATCCAGGGCACACCTCATCTCTTTCAGGTCAATCAGATTTTCAGAGCAGGACCCAAAAGCTGCAGTTTAACTCTATGGTATGAGGAATTTTCCCTGCACAGAGATTCCTTATCGCTTTTCCATTTTAAAATTTAATGACAAACTGGAGGAGAGAGCCAAGGCTGCAGCCTGCTTACTGTACACCCAGAGCTCGGGGCCCTGAAACTCGCTTTCATCTACAGCAGAAGCCACTGGAAAAGAGGGGAAAAACCACCAGCAAGCCTTTGTTTTCCCCCGGTGATGTACCCAGGTTAATTCTGCTGGCTGTGCATTGCAAAACCAGCACTCACCTAAAGGGCTGCAGGGCTGTTGAGCAACGCTTGACCTCTGTCGCAACTGCAGAAGTTAATGCTGAGCATTGCTAGAGAAAATTCATCTCTTCCACTTGTATCACATTAGGGATCCCAAGGTTTCACCTGAGCAGCTGCTTCAAAACCCAGAGGAGCTCAGCCAGCACCAAAACAGCAGTCCTACCCCAACAGAAATCCCTAAATATCAATTACTACACCCTCTGAGCCTCACAGAGTCCTCTCAAAGAGTCATAAACCCTTCAACCTCCAGGCTAACACACTCCACACATACCCTGCTGCAGCCTCAGCAGGTGAGAAGGCATTTTCCTCCTCACATCTTAACAAGTGCCCAGGGGACCTTTCTTCATTCCTTTAGATACAAAAAAGGCAAGCTCAAGTCAGCCTTGGCCAAGTGAGTGCAAAATATTGTGTTTAACCAGTACTGTCCTCACTGCTGGCTGCTGTCCCTCTCTGGGGATGGAGACAAGCTCATGGAATCACAGAATGGTGTGGGTTGGAAGAGACCTTTAGGATCATCTCATTCCAACCCCCCTGCCACGGACAGAGATGTCACCCAGACGCTGCTTTCTGCACGGGAAATGCATATATGCATTGGCATATTTCTGCATAAATATTCATATTTAATATCTGTTTTGGACATACACGCATATCTAATGCCAGCAGAAATTCCCATGTATCAAACTCCTATACTATTGACTGACCTTACAGTCTTCATCCTGACATTTATGAGGCAAGACACAGGAAAAGCTGGAATCTGGGGGGACGGTGGCAGGGGATGAAAGCAAGCCCTCCCTCCCAGCACAGATGCCACCAGACAACAGCTTCTCACAGCTCCCTTGTCTTTTTAAGAGAAGATTACAGAGGTTTAGAAAGGAGCAACTGCGTTGGGGTGAGATGTGAAACAATCAGCTTACTCTGTGCCATGCTCCAGCTCACAGAGAAAATATCATTTGCAGCAGAGGCAGTGAGCCTGCAGGTGAGTGCAGCCCACAGAATTGCTATTTCGGAGAAAAGTCCCCAAATACAGATGGGTTAGCAGCAGAGATAACAGCATTTCACTCTGCAGGTTTCATCCACTATCAAATTTGGGGAAAATCTATTCCACATGTACACTACCAGCTGCCTGAAACCAGCCCCAAAATGTACTCCAGTGTCAGCAGGCTCTGTGTCCAGGATGTTAATTAGTGCTCCTTTCCCTCCTGCCACGGGATGAGGGCCAGGTAAAAGCTCTGCACAAGTGAGTGTGATTAATCTGCCAAATCCGTGATTGGCTGCCCATCACGTAGGAGTCCTACAGTTAATTCACAGCTCCAGAAGACACAAACACATTTCATGCCTTCCTGAAGCCAGCGGGCATCAGCTGCCTCCTCCCCACACGCTGACAAGACTCACGGATTTAAACCCACAATTCCTTGGAAAACAGACTGGAGTAGTGTGATAAATTGACAAAGTCTGCTAGTTAATTTGCATCAGCCTTTAATTAAGTTTATTTCTAGGGGTTTCCCTTTATTAGTGTCTTGGTGTCAGGGATAAATTAAAACTAATTCCAAGTGCATCCCCCTAAAACAGGCACAACTTTGAGAAAACTTGACCAGAGCAGCTGTGGCTGCCCCTGGATCCCTGGCAGTGTCCAAGGCCAGGCTGGACGGGGCTTGGAGCAGCCTGGGATAATGGAAGGTGTCCCTGCCCATGGAACTGGATGGGCTTTAAAGTCCTTTCGAGCCCAAACCATTCTGGTATTCTATGGAAACTTCCTTTTAGGTAACTTTATGCTCCAGGAACTAGATCTTAGATGAGTGTTGATAGGAAACTTGGTGCTTTCTGCTGCTGTTGGAACAGTGGGATTTGGGGCCAAGGAAACCCCGAGAGCAATAATTAAAGCTTAAAAAAAATAAAAAGTGAATTACAGCAACTATGCTGGATGAAAACATTCAAAAAGTGACGGAGAAATACACTGCACTCAAAGCCATGCTGGGCTGAAACTGCTCACTTCTTTTCCTTCCTTTATCTCATTTAGTTCACTTGTTCAGGGCCTATTTTCTATAATTCCTATTTGGAGAACATCTATTACTTGTCTATTCATGGAGCCATCCAGACAGGATCCATCCAGGCTCATAACTGATGCTTTACCAAGGCAAGTCCAGCATCTCTCTGCCAGTGTCCTTCTCCACTGAGCCATCATCATCATCATGCCTACACCCTCATGGCAACATAAATACCTAAAACTACCCACCAACACTTCAAAAAATCCCCACTGAAGCACAGAATGAAGCAGCAGAAGAGAGAGGTAGAGTTCAGGAATACAGAGGGCAAGGAAACAACTGGGGCAGAGCTGTTGCTGGTTCCCCCCACAGCAGACAGAAATATCCCCATTTGTGTAAATACAGCCTTAGTCAACAGGGCGACAAATCCATACAGAGATAAATGTCACCCGCTGACGTCAGTGCCACAGCAACCTAATCAAAGTACAGCCTTCAGCTATTTTTAAACCACAATTCAAGGTTTTTTGTTTTTTTTTTTTAAAGAAAAGACAATTGTTAAAACCCATCTTTAAAAAATCCTCTTGGAAAATAAATGTATTCAGCAGTAAAACAGAGCAGAAATATTTATTTCTCTGTGGTGCTGTGGCCATACAAGCAAAGCTTTACCAAAACTTGCTGTTCTATCTGATGCATCAGTGCACTAGAAAGCAAAAGATAAGAATTTGGAAAAGCGAGCACATCAGATTGGCACTGGCCTTTGTATTGGAAATTTACCCAGACAGGTTAAAAATAACACGGGGAACATTGGGAGCCATGCTGAAGGTCGCTGTCGGCGGAGCTGCTGTTTTTATAGTAGGAGCCAGGGACATGTGACCGCCACTGCCAGCAGTTGTGTCCCCAGCATTTGCATCCCCAGGCTCACGGGTATGCTCACAGAGACTGCTCAGGACCAACACGGCAGGGGAGCTGAGCCCAACACTTCCCTGATGGATCTGTTTTCCTTCTCAAAAGCAGGCCTCTCTGACTGCCACTGAAGGGAGTTGTTCCTCTCTGCTGGCCAACATTCCCGTTTTGCACTCCCATGGTTTTAAGGCCTGGTGTCAATGACACAGCGGTGTCTGCGCGGAGCTTGGCACAGAGCTCCCAGCTCGGGCCTTGCAGAGCTCAGTGAGAAGAGCATCAGCACCTTTACAAGAGAGCTGGTCAAACATCCACCATGACCAACCCGAGGGAATGGTCTCCATGGTGGCCACATGTGGGCTCTCCATGATCTCCATTTAGAAAGAAAAATCCCAGAACCTTCAAGGTTGGAGAGGCCTTCAAGATCATCCAGTCCGAACACCAACACAGCGCCACCAACATAAAACACTAACACCAACATAAACAAACCAACATAATCGCTCCTAGTGATACCCCCCAGGTGCCTCTGGAATGTTTCCAGAGATTGCACTAGCTTCCTGGGCAACTAACTGCAATGCCTGACCACCTTTTCAGTGATTTTTTTTTCCTATATCCAGTATTCAATATCCAATCTGAACCTCTCCTGAAAGGCCACCTCCTCTCATCCTTTCAGTTGAGGCACAGCAGAAGAGCCCAACCCCCACTTCATCACAACCTCTTGTCAGGCACCTGTAGAGAGCCATGAGGTCCCTCCTGAGTCTCCTCCAGAAGGAGAGCTGGAAAGGAAGCAATTCCAGACTGGGAACACCTGATTCTGGACTTCGTGCTGCTTCCTTGCAGTTGTAAAGTTTTCTGTATATGCTTCATGTCGGGGAGAAGTGTCTCCAACAGCTAGATCTTCAATTTCAGCTCAGACTCCATGGGCAACGTGCAGAAGTCACTACTGGGTGTTGGCAGAGTTGAGCAGTCACCTATCACACACCCAAGTCCTCTTTCCATGTTGTCCTTGAAAGGAGAGGTGGCAGAGATTGGATGCTGTTGGGAATGGTTGGCAGCAAGCACTCACGTTGATATCTTCTCCTTGATTGCTGGTTTTAAGGGAAAACTTTGCTGTTTAGGAGGAGCAACAACCTTTAATTCTTCTTTTATCTGGAATGTACAACTCATTTAAGGGTTTCTTGAAGTTATCTGCACTTAAAAGAGGGACGCCCAAAATGCATTCTGCTCCCACAGAAAAACTGGATCTCCAGCCCCTGTGGCCTTACCCAATCCCAAACTCCACAGGCAAGGACTTGCTGCCAAGGGCTTCCTAGCTTAACTGGACAGAAGGAAATAACATCTTCAGCAGCAAAAGAACAAATATCAGCACAGGAGGATGAAAAACACGAGGGAAGGGAAGAGGAAGAATCCCATCAGCTCCTATTCGGTGAAATCACACACACGCCTCAACTCGTGAAGATGCACATGAAGAGCAAGGTAGACTTGCATCAGTCCCTCTCTCAACCAAGGGCTTTCCTTATTTAATGGAAGACAGCAGAGATAAACCTCTGGGATACATTAGTGGTGGAAGAATCCATTTCTCCACCAGAGAGAATGAATGATTATCCATTTTCCCTTTTATCCTCCTCATCGTATAGCGAATTGGAGCAAACGAGCTAACTGCAGCTCCCATCTGCTCCCCTCCCAGATGTTCCTCCAGCTCCGGAATCCCCAGCAGAGCCTGCACCAAACCTGTTCTGAGGGGATTCTCTTGCCAAATTTAAACATGACAAGCAAAGCAGCTTCCCATGGAATGCTAAATTTAGTGCGACTTGACCGTGTAACCCACAGAGCTGGACATGCAGAGGGGCTCTCCCGGGATTCAGCCCTTGTGTCCAGCTCATTTCCAGCTAGGAATATGCTGGCTTATGGATCCAGAGTAGCACACAGACTCTAATTACATTAAGGAACACAAGTACAGAATAACAAAGTCTTTAAGCCATGCTGAGAGCTCCAAGGTCCCCCGCAGCACTTTCCCAAATAAAACCCCACATTCGGGGAGGGGGGGAAAGGAACACAAAGTGCATTTACTGTAACACTCACAGATAAAAAATTGTAATTGCTCTGCCTTGACATCTGGTTTCTATTTCGTTCCCATTCTATCAGGTTACATAACAAACAGATGATGCACCAGAGCCCCAGAGTTCTTCAGCAAGTCTTGTGCGGATTTGGTGTTTACATTCCTTGGCATAAAAATTCAAGCTATGCCACACACACAGGCATGTTCGAGGCAGACAGAGCTCTCGGAGACAAATGAGCAGTTTGCAGAGGAAAAGTAAGGCTGATTTGGGAGTGTAGGCGTGTTTTTAATAGAAGATTCCATACAGAAAATCCTCCGCTGTCCGGATCCAGTTCAGGAATTGACTCTGCATACGCTGGAGCTCACAGCTGTGCAGACAGAGTTTACAGGAGCGAGCCACAGGGAACGCACGAGTTTACAGCTAGGCGAAACACTCAGGTGAAGGCAGTGCCAAATTTAATGATGCAAACCACAAATTCCACCCTGCCCTGTTATCTAACCAAGTGCGACCTCTGAGGCCTTCCTCTAACTTCTTTTTTTTTTTTTAAAGAAAATGGCACTTTTCACTCACTTCATCTGTCACAGTGATTCACAGACTCAGGAGCATGCTGGAAATCAGGCATCTGCTTCGCTGACCCTGTCCCCAGACATCAGAGACTTTCTTCTGAATCAACAGCACATCCTTCCTCGGCAGCAATTCAGGAAGTCGTGCAGTGCTAATAAAGCTGACTCAGCTGAGCTCAGGTCCCAGAGAATCCCCCTTCCCTCCCCAGAACACAAGCACGCAGGAATGAACGCACCAAGAGCTGGAAAATCACGGAGCTCATCATGCTTCTGTGCTTCTCTCTGAAATTTGATCTGCAATAATCCTGAAGTATTCACAAACTCCATATTAACGGAAAATTTTGTTCACAAAATATTTTCCATGGTTCACATAAACAGCAAGTAGCCCCAAATTTTAAGTCTCCCCCAAGCTTCTCACTGCACATTTAATTGCCAGCCTAGCCTTCTTTACCTTCACCTTTTGGGCCAACAAAAGCACCAGATTAGCAAGCACGAAAATAGCCAGAATTATAAACTCATCTCACATCTGATTCTATATTCTGTTCTCATTTTGGGCTCTCTGTTTTGCTTCTTAGAGGCCAAAACACCTTGTGCTTCTCACTGTCAGGCAGGACACTTGTTCAGGGTAATGTTCAGCTTCCTAAAGTACAACCCAGCCTAGGACTGGATTCATACCTTCAGGAGAGACCAATTGCCATGAGGACTTGCCAGCCTCACTACCACAACTTATTTTTAAGGAAGTAAGCATAGAACCCTCTCTCAACTGCAATGCAAGGGTTTAAAATGTGTCCTGTAAGAGGGTACAAGATCCCCATGCTGTGTTTGGGAAACGCCTGCCAAGGCTCCCTGTGGATGGCACCTCTCCAAGCAGGAGGTCACTGACATTTAAGCTGGTGCCAAATATGAAAATAATAAAAGCCCTGATGGACATTGCTGCAACACTTGCTGGTTTCCAAAGGCTTTTCTCCTCACATTGTCCTCACACAAATCTGCAAACATCCAAGCACCGTGGTGCAAGGATGACACCAGAAGTGGTGCAGGCATTAGTCATGGGCAGGCAAGTGGAAAAATGCTCCAAAATACCAGTTTTCAGGAGGCCCTTTGCTCAGGTACTACAGGTATCTCTCCACTGCCAGCTTGGGTAAACACAACAGCAAAAAGGACATTTTCCTGGCCAGAGAACCACTTCTGGCCATATCTTAACAACTTTATCATTAAGCAGCAAGAAAGCAATTAATAGTATTGACTTAGAAGAAACACACAGCACTAGTTGTATTTCAGTCCTTACAATGAGGTGTTTTTCCCTCTATTTCCATCCTGGACTAGGTCTTTAGAAAGCCCACAAAGCAGCAGCTTAGGGGAAGAAAAAAGGAAAAAAGAATACAAAAAAGAAAAAATACCCCATCCAAACAATGTTACCTCCCATTACAAAACTCCCAACAGCTAAAATACTTAAGGTGTCCCATGGAAATTCCATGGAAATTAAGCACAGGGGACAAGAGCAACGGGCAGAGGCAGAGCTGCTGTAGCCAACAGCCCCAGCACTGAGACCTCAAAGGACAGCAGTTCCTTACTCCAGGACATAGCTTTACACCTATCCACACTTCACTGCTCTTCTTCAAGCATCTAAATTAATGTGTTTATTCATTCATTTCACCTCCAGGCAATCCTCAGGTGTCCATCCACTGAAACACATCAGAGATTTAGTCTGTGGTGGTGGCATGTTTATAGCTGGTGAAGGATTTCATGGATTGTGCTTGGGATATCTCCTCCTGCTGCTGGGAGGCAAACCAGGCAGCAAAGGGATCCTCTCCAAAATCAGCACACAGCCCAGTCAAAATGCATCCTGGAGCATGCCAAGGGCAGAACAGAAAATCCCACAGGAAGGCCAAGAGATGTGGAGAGAGTTCTAATTCCACGCTTCCCAACACCTGTATTTCAAGCAGCAGGTGACTGAGGAAATGGACTGCAAGACCGACTAGCTCAGGGGCCAAGATGGAAAAGCTGTTTCTCCAGCACCAAAAATTTTAAGTGCTTATTCATCCCTGTTTGTCATCTGTAAGCAAACTACTCCACCATTCACTACAGACTGGCAGAATGCAAAGGCGTCACACAGGAGCCTTTGCTTTTACTATTATAAATGATGCTATTTTTGCCTTTAAGCCTCCGGTATCACAGATCCCACATCCTTCACATGCTTCAGCCCAGCTCCCTGTGCTCTGCTATTGTGTCTTGCCGAGCCGGAGGTGTTTTCCTGCTGTAGCTTCACCTGCTGAGAGCAGAGCCATGCCACATGCCTGCTCCATGTACAACCACTCATTTAGAGCACGGGCCAATTAATCCAAAGCCACACATGCCCAGCAAGTCCCAGTCCCATTTGGGCTGCACCCCCCGAGCTTTTGGCACTCATGGCACCTCTGATAACCAGGGAAGAGCTGCCACAGCCATGCCAGGCACCGCTGGCTGTCCCAAACCTGGCACACACTGCACGTTCTGCCCTCTCAGCTCTTCCCACCAGCACCAAGTTTCCCCTGCTGCCAGACAAAACATCTCCCAGCTGCCAGCACGTGGCCAGGCTGGCACGGCCAAGGGCACTCGGCACAGGTCAGCAGCTCCAAGAAGGCACAGAGCATGGGATGCTCAAAGTGATCCCTCATTAGATGTCACAGCATTTATCATCCTGCACCCAATAGCAGCATTTTGAGAGCCCCGTAGTGCTGAGGGGTGAAACACCCCACACAAAATTTCAATTCATTTCCCCAACATCTAAGAAAGGGCTTGAGCTGAAATTACAATCTGGGGACCAGAGACAGTGCAGCTCAAATGCCTCTGCCAGCATCCAAGGCCAGAGCCAGGAGATGCGGAAGCTCCGAATCAGAAATGTTCTAATTAAAGGACTCAGCGGATGACCAGTGAAAGTGGCCACCAGCCTCCACTAGTTTCAGTATGGGAGGAGGAGGAGGGAGGAGAAACATCCAAGGCGGATTTTTCCTCCCCGCATCTTTCCCTGTGCACACAGGTATCCTTAGTCAGGGAAATTATTAACTTGGAAGAGGCAGAGCAGCAAATAACACGGATCTAAGCAGATAAATCACAAAGAATTTGCCAATGCCGAGAATATATTAGCACACCAAGATGTTATTAACAACTTGGAAATGTGACAAAACCAGTGAAGCTCGCAGACACAATGGAAACACAGGCTTGGTGGGAAACAGTAAGAAAAAAATATTAAAGGAGCCAATACTGAGCATTCTGCCTTTTTCAAAATCTTTGAAAACTGTTGGTGAGATGATGTCTTTGCCAGATACAATCTCACCAACAATGATTCCTAAACACTACCTACTGCTTCTTACTGAAAAATAAAACCAGTTGACGATTTCAGGGGGTGAAAAACCCACTGATATTCAAAAGAAATAGTCTCACAGTTGTTTCTTGCAAGAGGAAAAAGGAGTTCCTGGTGAGACAGAACTCATCTCCCAACACAAGTGTGTCTCATACCTCTGCCTGCTCAAGCCACAGATGTTTATATGCCTAAACCAACTACTGCATCATTATTTCTGAATAAAAACAAGCTCCTTCTGCAGAGCTCTCTGGCTTCAGGAGCCTGAAAAGCCAAACAAGACACCACAAGCACAACCCTTTATCCTAGCTCACCTTCCCAAGGTGGGAGGGCTCATGCCATCACAGAGCTGGACTGCTGTGACTACAGAATCCAGCTCTGGGGACTGGTGGCTCCTGAAGGGACTCTCCTGCCTGCCTCTGCTGATGAAAGCAGCCCCAGCCATGAAACACAAGCTGAAATAGGAAGGAAATAATTAGTTTTAGAGTCTACATGTTTTTTTGAACACTTCCAGAGATGGCAACTCCACCACCGAGCAGCCTGTTCCAGTGCTTTACAAGAAAAAAAAATTTCATCTCCGGCACAAAGACTCCTCAATGTGGGATGGGCATCCCAGAGAGCTCCCAGAACCAACAACCTCCACACATCCCAGCCTGATCAGTGGGGATCTCCAGCTCTCCAGCACGCAGGTCCAGGGGAGGAGGAAAAGCCAAGCACACTCTGAGCTGACACAGCTTCACTGAGCAAACTGCACCTCTGTGTTTACCCCAGCATCACTCACTGCCCACAGCACACCACATGGTGCTCTGTTCAGAGGCAAGCCAGCCACCTGAGACAGGAAAATGAAAGAGTGGGTGTGAGATCAGCAGGCTCCAACATCCTGACCCAACAGCAGGCTGTGGAAAAGCCCAGCCCCAGCCCAGCACAGCCCTACGGAATAAACTGGCCAGTTCAGACAGAAGGAGCCTGGACAGACACACAGCAGCCACATCAGGGGAGCTGCTCTGTGCCGGCTGCAGAGCCAAAACACCACCCTGGCATAAACAGCAAGAAAGAGAAGAGCAGGAAAAACCCATGCAGCCTGCACCCTGACACAAACACGGGCAGGCAGCTGCCAGAGAGCCCCAGTGACACAACCACCACTGCCTTTTCATGTAACCTCAACCCCTTGTGGCTCCCCCAGCACTACCCTGCACATTGCAGACCAAGGAATAAACAAACTGATCAGGAAAACACTTTTAAACCTGTATTTTCACTCTCAGACCTCGAGCTCTTATGGGGAAAAAGGGCAGTGGGTGTATTCTTTGCACACATTCTGCATTTTGGCCAAAACAATAAATCTTTTAGTGAATTTTAGTTCACAGCTCCAGAGAGGAGGAAGAAGGCCTGGGGAACGAGAAATCCTAGAAAATAGTGTTTATCAAATCCCTGCATGAGCCTGAGAGCAAGCCATGCTCTCCTTTCTGGCAAAGCAAGTCACCTCGAGCAGACCATTTTCTCCACAAAATAGGTGTTCTACTTCTGGAATTTCTTCCAAACCCAAATCACAGCAAGGCCTGCCCTTACAATGTTGATCCATTGGCATACACAGGCTGGTTGTTTTTCAAAGGACAGAAGGAATACATGCAGAAATCTATAATGGAACAGTTTGGTTTAGAGCAGCTACAGCTGGTTTCCCAAAACTAGCAAAAATATCTGCCAAGAGTTTTCATCCACTTGGGGATATTGAGGTGGGATATTGAGGAATTTTCTCCTGCCCCTCCACCAGCAGTTTGTGTTTGTATTTAGATGTAGATTAAGAGAGAGCAATAAAAAAATCTGAATTTTAGAAACATTTCTAAATCATTCTCATTCTCAAGTCTGCTCAGCTGCTCTATTTAGAGGCAGGGCAGCTGTGGGGGCAGCCTTGCCAGTGGGAGGAACGTGCTCCAGGAAAGCCCAAAGAGCAGTTCCATCAGGGCACTCTCCAAGGGGAAACCTCTGTAACAAGCCAGCAGTTTCCATCCTACTCTCTGACTCAGAAGCTGCCAATGAATGGTCCCAGCCTCTCCAGCAGCTCCCTCAAGCTTCCCTGCAAGAACCCCACCTGCAGGAGGATGACCCACTTTCCAGGTTTCTCACCCCCCTCCCCATTTCCAGCAGCATTCACCACCCCGTTTGCACAACAGCTTTTCCAGCAAATGGCTTTGCAGAAAGTTTCTGTCATCTGATGGCTGGAACATCTAAAGATCAAGTCCCTATTGCCCAATGATTTGGGCAATCACTCCCAAAACATCACATTCTTTTGTTGGTTTCCCCAACAAAAGCAAACACCAGAACTACCAATAAAAAAAATTTAAAAAATAAAATTTAGAGAAAAATTAAAAAAAAAAAGAAAAGAAATCTAAGCAAGCAGCTTGAAAAGGAGCCTACCAAGTGATGGGAGGTGAAGCAGTGAAATGAGGGCTGGGAGTCACTGAGCAGAACCCTTGCACACAGCCACAAACACACTCCTGCTTTCTCAGTAAATCAAACAGATGCACCCAAAATCATTATGCTCTAGGCTACAGAACAATAACTTTATAACTAGAGTAGAATTCCAGAAGCTAAGAAGTTAAAGAGGGGTGGGGGGTGAAGGGGCTCACAACATGAACTGCAGAAGCTCTGACACCCCGGCCATGCACTCTTGGACTTGACCACCCTGCAGCTGCAAAACTGGCAACCTCTGGCCTACTTGGGGGTGTGTTGGAGTCCAACGGTATTTACGCTGACAGAGACAAGCAAAGGCTGTGACGATTTATTGACGCAAGAGCTATTTTGTGCTCCATGCCAGAAATTAATCAGTGGAGGAGGAGGAATTCTCCTTAAGCGCTTTGGTGAGCTGCTAAAAACAACAGGCTGAGGTCTCCCATGACAAACACCACTGAAAAGAGAGGAAAGAAAAAAAATTAAAAGGGCAACTTCCACACAGGAGCTTCTTCAGAAAGATACATGAATCTGGCAGTGCCTGAGCAGAAGCTCCCTGCGTACCTTTCCTTATGAAAAAGAAAATACATGAGAGGAATAAATCAGAGCTTTCCAAAAACTCTGTTGACATGACTTGGTGCTGTGTTTGCTCAGATCAACCTGTCTCAAGTTTATCTGGGGGAGGTGGAGATGGTGGTGAAGGTGTAGCGACCCTTCAGGTTGGCTCTACCTGCTGCAGTTCCAGATAAATAGAAGGAAACCAGGGGCAACAGTCATATCACCTCCTTGAAAGAGCTACTGCACACAGCTCCATTTTGAAGGGAAAAAAATGAAAAAGAAATGCAGGCTGAAGGAATAGCATCTGCCCTACCTGCCAAGAAGACATCACGATAAACTTGTCAAGAGTTACGAGCCTGCAGAACAGGCCTTGCACCTGCTGGAAAGGAAAAAAAGGAAGGGAAAAAGCCATCTAATGCCAATCAGATTCTTGCTGCTGGCAGGGAAGAGATGCCAGAGCCCTTCTCTTGGGTTTGGTAAGCTGTGAGGATCACATGCTTTCCCCTGGCAGAGGTTCTGTGAGACCACTGGCACCTTAGTTAGAATAAAGCAAGTTGTGGGAAGCTTCTGAGATTTTTCCTGAAGCAACAGACGTCAAAAATTCAGTTCTTGGATGGACTTGTGGAGTTTGGTGTATGGTCTTTTTTACTGTTTTGGATGATTTTATGACCAGAGAAGAGAGGGTTGGTCTAGTTCAGGCTTTTATATCTTCCCAAAGGAGCAGCTCAAGCATTTTCTAGATCAGGAGTGAAAAAAACGTTTAAAACTGTTTCTCTTTATAGGCAGCATAAAATAAGGGTCACAGTTAACAGAGAGGGTCAAGCCTTGTTTGAGTAGAAAGTGCAAGTTCTGAATGCCGAAACAGAAGAGCAGAATACAATTCTCAACGGATTATTTTAACATCACCAGGCTTTAAGGGTTTCCTGCCTGAAGAACCATCAATTGATGAGAAGTGCCAAAACCACCTCTCCAGCAGCAGACCAAGAAACACCTGCCCTCAGATCTCTGAGGAAATAACCCACCCGGAGCAGCGTTTCCCATCTCCCAGCTGCTCCCAGCTTACCGGCCAGCCGCAACCGCGCGGCCGAGCACCCGCATCGATCTGGGGCTGTTGATCACGGGTGACACAAAGAGTCACCACACAGGAGTTCACGGACAGCGGCAGCTGGGAAAGAAACACTCAAAATCTGCAGCGCAGCGAGCACAGCCCACGGAGGGCACACAGAGCTCATGGCCCCTCACCCTGCACTCCCTGGTTTTGATCCTGGTGGGGTCACACGGCCTCAAGCAGCTGCCTCAGAGGAGAAAACAGGGACCTGAGGCCAAGGCTGGCAGTTCAAAGCTCCCGAACCAGACCTCGTTCCCTTCACCATTTGCCCCATAAAGCTATTTATGTGGTTTGGCAGCACAAGGGCTACAAAGCGAGCGAGTACATGGGTTCCAGAACAGTGAAAGGGATTTTCTCTTTTTTTTTTTTTTTAAACAAGTGATTTCTTTGAACACAGCTGCAATTTCTCCAATACGCTGATCCCAGCCCTCCCACAGAGCACAGGGGGTTTCCAGCAGTCCCTTCCACTGCAAGCAGCTCTACCTTGGTTGGAAGTTTCTCCTGGTGGAGAGGCACTCCGCTTCTGTTCTGTTCATGGGCAAGTCAGCAAAATAAGTTGTTTTTCAGTGCTGGGATTGTTCATCCCTTGATACAACCAAAATGACAGAAAAGAAACCCCAAGAAACAACAAAAAAACAAATAAAAGTAAAACTGACTCTAAAAAAAAATCCACATCACACATGAGCAGAGGTTGAGAGGGTGTATTTAATGGCTGTTGTCACAATCCTGCCTGTCATTCCCCCCTTCCCCATGTATCCACAGGTAGCTGTGGTCAGGCTCCTATCTCCCCGGGCTGACCCTGCCCAGCCACCCCAGCAGAACCTCCTCACACTTGGCAACTCGAGCCTCCAAAACGTTTCTTGCAACATCAAAGTGGAGCAGGGCAGCTACAAACAAGGAGAAGATTAAGTGTGGCCTGTGAATTCCCTGGCAAAGCCTGTGCTGCCAGGGTTCAAAGCAGGACCAGCAATGCCCCACTGAACCCCAAACACACTCTGGGGTTCCTGGAAACTCCCACAAGCACTGCTGCCACCACGGGTGGCTTCCAGCTGAGACAGAACAGCCACCGGGAGTTATTCGTGCATGGAATTCACTTTTCAATAGGTGTGAAGTTTAATATCAGCCTCATCCTTCTGAAAGGCTAAAAATCTGCTTCTGTACCTGAGTAAATCAGCCCATCAAGCCAAAGGGTGACAGCAATCCCCAGGGGAAACCCCAAGAGCTGCTGAGCACCTCAAAGCAAGCCAGGGCACTGCAGGTAAAGCATCTGATTTCCCCAGTAACTGATGAAACAACACTACTTTGATTTTGGTTATGGAAACAAAACCTTTAAAAGACCTGCTGATGTATTAATTTTAGTTTTCTTAGCAGAAGAATAAATTGTGTGCCCCATTTCTCAGTGGTTTGACCACTCCACCTGGCAGCTCAAACGGTGCAGGTGTCAAGGCCTTCCCTGCTCAATGGCCTAAATAGAAATTATAAATAAATAAAGGGGGGGGGGGGGAATTCCTTGTACATGGCAAGCTACAAGGAGAAAGGGACTGGCAGAACCGTTACCGAGGATGGGAGAATTACCAATTCCACAATTGTTCATTCTCCAGTCAGGTACCTCCTACTCCATGTTCAATCACTCATAGCTATCCTCTGACTGTAAAGGCAGTTTCTAGAGATGTCAGAGGATGAAAAAGATATACTAAACACTACACTAAAAGAAGAAATGTCACAGCAGTTATTTATTCGCACTTCCAGTAAAAAATTGTATTTGGGGAAGTATGAGACACATGGCAAACTGGGGTTGACCAAAAGTAACAAACATGCTGTAACCTCGTAGAAAAAGGTTTGTCTCCTTTCCAAGTGGGACACAAGATCCTAAGGACTATCTCAAGCATTATTACAGAACCGCCTGACTTTAAAAAGACAACATTGCCTTTGCCTACCCTGTACTTCATTCAAAATAATCCAGAGCTCTCTGCTTCTCATCATAAGTACCTGCTTCTCATTTTTGCACTGCAGGAAACATCATAGGCTAAAAAACTTACTTTAGAAACAGGCTTTTAAAGAATTCCTAAGTGCAAGAACTGCATTTAAAGAAAAAGCAAAAATGAGAGGAATTGGCAGGGACACTGACCTAGCAGGAACTTCATCTTGAACCCCAAGCTGAAATACAAAACAATTCTTCTCTTTTGAGGGTACAATCAAACCCTTGCACAGAAAGTCCCAACTATTTGATGCTCCAGAAAGTGAAAACTTCACAGGTTTAGTGGGAGCAGACTTAAAACTTTCAAGAACCTCAAAATGACACCGTTCCTAGAGGGGAAGTCCAGGACAGGCTCAACTCCCACACGGGTAAGAACAGGAATGAAGGTGGAAAATGTGTTCTGTCATAAGCTGAAGAAAGAAAGTGAATGGAGACATTGCCAGTTCCATCTGCTGGACTTTCCAGCTCCTCTAACCAGAGCTTGTTGCTGAGTTTACCCCACAGCCAACCCCAAAGTCCCCCCCGCCCCCCTCCCAAAACTTGGGGACCACACTGCACAGGAGAACCATCTCTGAATTCCCAGTCTAGCATAATCCAGTAAAACCAGAGCACCAGACTGGTAAGGGGAAGCAGGACTCCCTGGAAGTGTCCAGGGCCGGGTTGAACAGGGCTTGGAGCAACCTGGGATAGTGGAAAGTGTCCCTGCCCATGGATGGAGTGGGCTTTATGGCTCCTTCCCACTCAAACCATTCCATGACTCCATGACAGACCATGTCCAGATGTTCTTCCACAGTCACCAAGTACCCACCATGGCCCAGCCCTGCTAGAGGAGGGCTGGAGCTTACCCCTACAGTCCTTGTGTTTATTTGAAATTATGCTCGTGTCCCTAGATAACTTCCCCAGACAGCCTCATTGCTGCCAGAAAGTAGGTCAGTGTCATTTAAAGCTGCCTTGAAATGCATCTCCACAGAAACTTCTTAATCTTTAAAAAGAGAACACATCAAATATTTATTGGCCAATGCAATATGTTGGGAGATGCTCATGGGGAGAGCTCTTCTGTGTGTGCTCCATGAAATGGCTTTCCATGCCTCACTGAGCCGTGGAGCAGGGCAGGAGAGTGGCTGGCTGCAGATAAAGCCCCATACAGAAGTCCTTATCTACCCAGCAAATCACAGTACGTGACTCCTGAACTAGTTCTCCCAGTGCCTTGTGATCCCAGAGCTCTCTGCTTCCTCAGGGAGCTCCTCTCAGCTCTAATGATCCCTGCTGCAGATTTTCCCCTATCAGCCAGGCAGCTCATTCTCAAAACTTCAATATTCCTAATTATCAAACATTCAGCACTGCAAAATGTAGCTGAAATTTGCATCTCTGCAAGAGTGGCTCTGAAGAAAGGATGGAGCATTTGCATTCAGACTGGTTAATTCCTGCAGGATAACATTTCATAAACAAAATGCTTCATTGAACATGGAGATTTTCAGCTTTTACAAAGGAAAGTGAACTTTAAACAAATACAAATCAGTTGAGTGATTAACCTTAAGTGTTTTGTTTTTTTAAAACTAATCTTTATGTATAACTAGTATCAGCAGAACAATCTTTACTGATTAAGGAAGCGAATGATAGTGAAACTCAAGCCACTGAAAATTAAGGGGAGAGGTAGAAGGCGACTGCAAGGAATCATTTGAGGTAAATAAAAGAGGGGAAACACCCTAAAACATTTTTTAAAAATCTATAAAAATACCCCACACTTACTCACAACCCAGTCAGCCTGGGTAAGGTAAGCACCAAGGGTTATGTAAGGCAAGTTTCAATTGTGGCCAATGTGAACAAGTTAAGGAGTGAAACTAAACATGCTTTCCCCCACCCCCCAAGATTTGTCATAATCCTAAATCTTATCTTAATTAGCCTAATTGTCTTAATTATACTTTGCAGCAACTTGAGCCTTCACAGCACAATTCGAGCGTCTTTTTTTCCAGCTTTGTTCCAGCACTGGAAGACGCAGCAACTCCTCTGCCAAAAGCCAAAGGCCACGTGATGCCTCCCAGGAAGTTTGCTCCCACCTGGGTAGTCTTCTTCTCCAAAAGCTATTTCTTATTCCCTACAGAATCTGAATCCAAAACACAACAAAAGAAGAGGCAGTGATGAGGGAAGAAGTCACACTTTTCTTAGCTAACTTAAATCTTCTCTGTATTTTTTCACCTTGTTTGACGAGAAGCTCTCAGTGCCCAACACTTCTCACAAAAGCTTTGCAGAGTGAAATGAAAAATCAAAAAAAGCACAGAAAAACCCAACCCAAACCACTTCCATTCATCTATGCCACAACAATTTCATGGCATGGCTCCTAAAACATCCCATTAGTGCTGGCCTTGGAGAAGATTAGAGAAGAAAGCTTGAACCCACTGAAGCAAGGCTTAATAGGCTCTTGAGTTAAGCCAGAGCCTTCCCTTAAACAATGCCCATCATTAGGAATAATTACCTGTAGCTGTATAATCAACATGGCTATGATAACTGACATGAGAAGTCCAGATGTCATCTTTGGCAAGGCTTGAGAAATATTTCTGCTCCTTATTATACAACTGACTCTTGAAAGAGAAACAAGCAACAAGAACACTGGGGGTGAAAAGCCACCAAGAAACGATGCAGAATTCCAACCCAACCCTTGGAAGTAAAAGCAGAGTAAGAACCCAGCACTCAGGAAGGGCACATGGGTATCCAACACCATCCTGCCCTGCTGCCACACTCTGCATTTTGATCAGACCACTATTCTCAGCACCATTCTAGACAGGCTTGTTAGAAAAATTGTTAATCTCAACCTGATTAAACTGAAGTCACAGAGTAATCTCTCAGAGGCAGAGTGAAATAAGTCCTTCCACATGCCTCCTTGTTGTTGGATTATTTGCTTCCCAGCAGGCCAGTTCTGTACCATAAACTGAAACAGCCCAATTACAATTAAAATTCCTCTTACAAAGCTCTGCCTAACACAAAAGTTGCCCCAGACTCCCTAAAAATAAATGTGTGAGGCACCTTTAAGCTGGGAAGCAGGTAATTGAGAAGCTACATATTCTTCTGACAGACAAGAAATGCACAATTTAGTAGTGATGAATCATGCCTCAAATTACAAGACACATTAGGGATAATCCCCAGACAGCATTGAGGTGGATCAATTGACTTTTGTTCCAGCAAAACTATTCCTTCCTGTTGAAAAGTCCAACAGTTTCCTTAAATATCAATAAAGGCACCAGAAGAACCATGCCATTCCTTGGAAGTACACTCCATATCATTAAGGCTCATCAGCACAGATTTAACAAATTAAATATCTGCTTAATGACTCAGAAAATACCAATTTTCACTGATGCAATGATTAGAAACCCAAATTTTAGAACAATCAGAAGACTGAAATGGTAAAACTTCCTTGTAACACCAACAGCACTTTCCACCTTCACACCAAGTTTCAGATGAAGCAGGAAAGGGAGGGGGCCTGGATGGCCATTTCAGCATCATTAAAAGGTGTGTTTGTGCAACAAAATGTGTTTTGGGGTCACTGCTAGGACTCCAAGTGGCCTTACCCTTACCTGGATGGCTTTGGGAGCTCATTGCTGGCAATGTCTAGTCCTTGGGAGAAGGGATTGGAGATAGATCAGTTCCCACGGGAGTAAGAGCAGCTCAAAAGAGCTCCAGTGCTTCACCAATACATAGGAGTGGGAAGTGGGGATTAAATCATGGCCACCTTGTAAAATCCAGGGCACAGTGACATGCTGAGTCGTATGGGAAGTAATCCAAGAGGGTGGCAGTGTCCTCCAATAGCTTTTAAAATGGGAACCTGCAATTAAAGAAAAAGATGTCTGCGTTAGCATATGAAGATTAACAGCCATTTAAACTGTACATTATATAACCTATTTATCCCTGAGATTAAACTACAATGCTATTTTAGGCATTAAGGGCTGCAGAGAGAGTAATTTTCAGAGTTGCAAATGTTACTTTGATTAATAACCATAAAGATGCAAATTAATACTTAACATTATTTTTAAAAAAACAATTAAAGAAAACAACTTTCCAACGACACATTCATATCTCAGAAACCCAAAATTCCATGTTAATTCTCATCCTCCAACAGCACCATATGAAGCCACTTCAGTCCAACAGCTTCCATATTTTAAAAGCCATATGTATGAGTGGTAACTGTACTTCACGCATCTGTTCCCCAAAGAAGTCTAAAGAAAAATTCCTCAGTGCCAAGAAGTGGTCTTGGAGCAGGAAGGAAAAAAAAACCCACACAATGAATTCCACTCCTACTCTACCCAAGCCTCCAGAAGATTAGTAAGAAGCAGCTCCATACTGTCCCAGGGGAAAAACATTCACCATTTCCAATTATTTTGAAGCTGTGTAATGGAGGGAGGGAGAGAGAACAGAGGGGAAATCACCCACAGAGTCAGCAACCCCTGGTCCTGACCCCGCAAAATATGGAAGTAGATACCCTGGCTTGGAGAAACCCCACCTGAGACCCATGCTGACCTAACCAGCCACCCTTACACTGAAAGAACTTGCTCAAGTTCAGTTTTGGGGGGGCTCAGGGTTTTTTTGGCACTATACCAAGTGACATCAGTTATTTCCTGTCCTTGGAAGTGTCCATGGCCAGGCTGCACTGGGCTTGGAGAAACCTAGAATAGTGGAAGGTGTCCCTACCCATGGCAGGGGATGGAATAGGATGGATTTGGAGGTCCCTTTCCACCCAAACCATCCTGGGATTCCTGAGCATCCCTGTTTTACAGGCAGGTTGTCTCAGGGATTCTGCTGTGCCACTGGCACGAGCTCCCAGCCAACGCCACTGACCCAGATTGAGCCCAGCTGTGTTCTTTACATAGAGCATCCCACTGCCACAGGTGAGTTCCCTTCTTTGCACCATAAAACACTATAAAACCAGCAATCCAGCCCTCCTGGGTACTCAAGGGAGCTCCTCCTGCCTGGCCAGGCATCGCCCAGTGCTGGGGTGAAGTCACCCTGCTGGCAGCAGCCAGCTCCAGCCCATCCCCACAGATCCAGCTGACTCTGCTCACCCCAAACTGCTCTGGCAGCAGCTCCCAAGGAGTGGTGCCCTGCAGCACCGCTGGGGCAGGAGATGGCTCCTGGGAGCTGCCAGGGGAGCTGCCATGGGGACTGCTCCTGCCTTGCACAAGGAGCATCTGTCCACAGTGCATCCAGGCAGTGCTGGCTATTCCTGGAAGAGCTCTTAGCACACTCAGATTTGAGTGTCCCTTTCGAAGAAGCAAAACCAGGTCTGAGACTTCCAGCACTGGTGCAGTTGCTCAGGATGGGCTTTCTAAAATTATTTCCCTGATGTGCAGGAAAATGCCTGGGCACTGCTGAACACATTCCTTTCTTTGCTGTGCTTTGTTAAAAACCCCCTTTAATTGGCTGTTTCTCTGCAGCCCAAGTGTCTCAGCATCACCACTCTCCAAGTTCCTCTCTGCCCATCTTGCATTCTTAGAGACCTGGAATGCATTCCATGTTTTGCATCAAATTCGAGAGAAAATCACTTAAATGTCATTTCTAATTCCTGCAGGTCTCAGCCATCACGAATGTTCAAGATGTTCCAGTCCCATTAATCAGCACATCCTGTTAAACCGAGCTGGGTCAGCTTAGACCAGGCATTAGCAAGATACTAACATAATTTATTTTCATTAAAACCAGCAGGTACTGTTGCAGCATAAGCCATCTCAGCTGTAGACAAGAAGGATTTGGAGTGGGGTTACCCTGTCCTCGTTTTCCCAACACAAGAAGGAAAATATGAGCGTGAACAGTGAAAGTTTCCCAAAGAAACTGGACTGAATGAATAGCACCAAAAGCATTCAAAAGCACTGCCGGTTTAATCTATTCCTACTTCTGCCTCACCCCTGGAAGAGTTCAAGGTCAGGGTCTTGGAGTAGCCCGGGACAGTGGCGCATGGCAGTGGGTGGAATGAGATGGGTTTTAAAGTCCCTTCCAAACACTCTGCGATTCCATGATTCTCTCCAGGACACAGAAGTCCTGTCTCAAATTACCTCCCCCCAAACTGTAATTTTCAGGTAGCTCTTGCACAGATCTCCATGCAGACCAGTGAGTTGCTGCCAGGCCTCCATCTGCAACAATTCTTCTGTAAATTTTTCCTTTTGCCGCCATCTCAAAGAAAACACTCCTTAAATTAAAAGAAGTGAAACGCTGTCTCTCCCTATGCTTCGGATATCAGGAGGTCTAGAGGGTTTTCTAAGTAAATTATTTTGTTTAGAAACAAAAAGTAAGATTAAAAAGAAATACAAACCCGAGTTTGTTTAACTTCTGCTCTCAGTGCCTCCCAGGACAAGGGCAATCACCTCTGTCCCAAGGAACAGCGAGTCCACACCGAGCATCATTCCAGAGGCACATTCCCGTCTGGCCCAAGCAGGGACTGGCTCAGGGCAGCCTGCCCACTGCCCCTCCGCACACAGGAGGCACCTCAGACCCCTCTGCCTTGGCCAGACGGGTCACAGCAAGGCTCAGCCCAGGTTTTTGGGGTGCATCTCAGGTTCCACCAGACTCCAGCTGGAGCAGAGATGGGCACAGCCAGCCAGAGCATGCCACAAGCCCCAGGATCACCTGCTGGCCACGGGAACTGGCCTGGCAGACAGCAAGCAGGGTCACAGGCACCATACCAGGTTTGGCACATCCCTGGGCACTGAGCAAAGGAAGGGCTTGGGAGAGCAGCCACCGACAGGACAGCGGGTGGCACCACAGCAAGTTTCCAGCAGAACTGTGGGCTCCAACATGCAGGTTTGTCAAACATTATTTAACCAGCACTGGCATCATCATGCTTCCTGCCTTACAGGAGAATTTTCAGAGTCTGATCACTGCTGGATTTTTAAAAAATCTCAGGAACAGGAGCAAAAGGAACCACTTAATGCCTGTTTATTTCAGCTTGCTTCTAGCAGGGCATACCTGAGAGCACAGGCTCCCTAAACCACAGGGGCTGGTGCATCAGCAGCTGTATCCTCATCACATCCCTGGATCAGAGGGTAGCCATGGTCTGAGAGTGCTGTCACCTCCTTGTCACAGCCCCAAATGAGCCCATGTTCCTGCAGGACAGACTGAGGGGCTGCAGCCCTGACCAAAGTGCCTCACTTCTCCCTGGTTTGGTGCCTCAGCAAACCACTAACCCTCGCAAGGCCCCTTCTCTGGATTTAAAGTAATTCCAGATCTTCTCTTACCCCAACAGAAAGTGTTTTTTCTTTTTTCTTTTTCTTTTTTTTTTTTTACATAAGAATCTTACAGTTCTGCCTCAAGAATTATTTGTTGATAGGAAGCTTGGAGCAGCTGCCCTACAAAGACAGGCTGAGAAAGCTGAGGCTGTCTAGCCTGGAGAAGAGAAAGTTGAATGGAGACCTCAAAGCAACATTCCATTATCTGAAGGAGCTCTGAGGAAGCTGAAGAGGGACTCTGCATCAGGAACTGCAGTGAGGGGACAAGGAATAACAGGTTCACACTGGAAAAAGTGGGAGTTTAGGTATTAGGAAGAAATGTTTTACTGTGAGGGTGGTAAAACACTGGCACAGGTTGCCCAGGGAGCTTGTGCATGCATCCCTGGCACTGTTCAAAACCAGGCTGCACAGGGCTTGGAGCAGCCTGGGATAGTGGAAGGTACAGGGGGGTGGAACAAGATGATCTTTAAGGTCTCTTCCAACCCTTTATGGTTCTGTGATTCTGTGGCAGCATGAACATTCACCTTCCTCCTGCCAGCCCCTTCCAGATGTGCTTCTGTGTCATCACAAGTCCAGATGTGCAGCAACAACTAATGCCAGTCACCACAGAACTTTATTTACAGAGCTCTGTTTTTCAGAGCTTGAATTGCTCTCCAGCCCAGATAAGAATCGTGGCCTGGGGCTGGGGTTTCAGCACTGACTCAGCTGGGTTATTCAGGACCAGGAGCTCTGGTGCCCCAGCTCTCTCTTGACACAGCAGCAGCACTGCTGCCAGCATCCCTTGGAGCACTTGGTGGAACAAAGGGATACTAGAAGGCCTTCCATATCCTGGCTCTCCTCTAGCAGCACCCTAGCCCCATGGGGTTTGCTCTCCAAAAGCCATGGAAACACCACCACCACCACCTTCCAAAAGGTGTCACCACCAATCCTTTGGCCTGGCACAGATTGATTACAACGAGATCATTATTTTTTTTCCCCAAAATTACCTTCCTTGCTGCATTTAGAAGCAAACAGCCCAGGGTTTACACAAACACACCAGCCTGAAGGGAGGCACAGCCTCTCTCAGAGCTCTATCGATTAAATCTCTCCTTTGACAACAGATCCTGCACTTTAACCAGAGAGGGGGGAAAGCTGCTTTTGCTTCTCAGGGTTTGTTTATAAAATACTGCCAATACAGGATCCATACATGAACAGAGGAGGGAAGGAAGAGGCTCAGAAGTGCCTGGAAACAATTTACTGTGACCACAGGGAGATTTACTGCGTCTTTATGCAGGATGATGGAATGGCTTGGGCTGGAAGGGACCTCAAAGCCCACCTCACTCCAAACCCCTGGCACGGGCAGGGACACCTTCCACTACGCCAAGCTGCTTTATTTAGAGCAGAGCCAGTGTGAAACAGCCTCCTGAGCTCACCTCCCCTCCAGAGACCACCATTTCCCAGCCATCAGATGCAAGGTGACAAAAAGAGAGGCAGCAGTCCCTAGGACCCCCATAGCCCTGAGACAACATCCCCTCAACTGTTTCTCCAGCAGAATACAGCTTCACTGGATCACTCTCAGGAGAGCGGCTTTCACAAGCACTACCCACTGCCCAGAAGTGCTGCTTTTCCTATGGTTCCAGCAACACTCAGACCTCTTCCAGGAAATACATTTGCAAATTTCAAACACCATCAGACACCCCCCTCAAAGAGTTTGGAGTCTCTAGGCAGTTTTCTGTCTCTAAACACATACTGTGAGAATAGCAGGTGACACTGTAAAATCTACTATCAGCTTAATGCTCAACTGTGGCCAGAAGAGCAACTGGATTATCATGGAATAACAAAAAATAAAATAAAAATAAAAATAAAAATTAAAAAAAAAAATAAAAATAAAAAAATAAAAATAAAAATAAAATAAAAATAAAAATAAAAATAAAAATAAAAATAAAAATAAAAAT
>QUSF01000098.1:432843-480996 GCA_003676055.1 Chloebia gouldiae | reverse complement strand
AAAATAAAAATAAAAATAAAAATAAAAATAAAAATAAAAATAAAAATTTGCTGCTGCGTTAACCTAGTTCCTCCAAAACCAAGCAGATTTTGTGCAGATCTGGACATTCCCCGGCCTTTTCCAAGTACACAGTGTAACAGTTTCAAAAGGGCAAGAAAGCCATCAGAGGTGTGGTACAAATTTCTCATGCAGGTGAAGCGGATTATAATAAACCTGCAGCCCAGACAGAGGTGACTTAAAGATATCACAGTGATGCAGAATCATTATTAACACTGAAAAATCACTGATCATTCAGCTTTCCATCTATTTCTGTCAGAGACAGAACTTTTTCTCCTACTTTTGCTGGGTGAGAAGCTGAGTGGACCCAGGAGGAAGGGAAGTGTCCACAATTTGGAAAAAGCCCAATTTGAAGTGTGCTCTCTGCATTACCTGCTCCTCCTTAGCTGCACTGAGAAACTCTGACTTGGGGTGCTGGAAAAAGCAAAAGTTCTTTTGAATTCCAAAAGCATATTGACAAGTTTCTTTCGAAAGAAGACAAACACCAAGTGCATGAGGCCAGGAAACCCATGAGACAAGTCACTGTTTGAGAAGTGTCACCATTTGTATGTCCTGTTGTGAAAAGCCTCCCAAGGTACATCCTTTTGGATGCTGCTGGAGAACGTGGCAATCAAGTACTTTTAAAGACCTTAAAATCTCACCTGGACATCAACCTACAATAAACCAACTCAGCTCTGCATTGTCCCACACAGATGTGACAGCCCCATCTCACAAAATATACATTTTGCTCTGTAAAACTTTCTATATTACACTGAAATCAGATATCAGATTCTTTCCAGTTTCCACACCTGCACTCAGAAGTTAAGGGAAATACTGGCAAGTGAAAGTGTTGACACAAAATTCAGGAATCCTCATGGAAGGGGGACGGGAAGCACAAGCAGTGTGAGCACTGAAGCCTTCACTAGAGTAAGAACTGTGTAAGCAACAATTAAACATGAAACCCAACCTAGTCCAGTTGTTACCAAGAGCTCCTCTCCAAGGGAACACCAGGTACAAACATGCCCCAGCAAGGAGGATCCAGACTGACCAGTCCAGCCCTCTTTGCCAGGACATCCCATCTTTGCCAGACGCGTCATTTCTCTGCAGCACCAGAACCAGAGGTGCTTGTGTCTGAGATCAAAAGCTCAGTACGGTGATTCAAACACACAGAGCACCTCAGAAACACAGCAGCACTTCAAGGAATCAGCCCCAGTGCACTTGTTTAGCAAATGCTGACTTTTCCCATCACAAGAGGCTCTCACATGACAGCCCAGAGCTGAACAAACATTGTGCTTCCATCTCTCCCGGCAACTTCTACTCTCTAGCTGACAGACACAGTGAAGATTTGCTGCTCACACCAAACACTGTGACCTCTGATAGGTTCTATGTGGTGACACCATCAATTCCATCTCTGGGCACGTTTGTCCTACGTGTGAAATTACAGCATGTGTGCGCCAAGATTTCAGGACTAACCAACACCTGCTCCAAACCTCCCAAGTTGATCCAGGAGCTGCAGTGCCTTCTTGGACAGTCCCTGGGAGCAATCCTGCCATTATTCCATAACCAAGTCCCTGCAATATAAGCAGTGCTACACATGCACTGAAGTCCCTGTCAGAAACAAAATGAACAGCCACAAATGGCAAGACGGTATTAACTAATTACAAACTGCTTTATTAACATGGAACTAATTCACAGCTATAGAAGGGTAAAACCTAGGTGGAAATAATTAATCTAATTACATGTAACAGAAATTCTCTACAGAAATAATCAAGGAAAACACTTTCCCACACTACAGTTTCCTATCCTTTTCCTTCTTATTTTCAAGGAACGCTCCACAACTGGATTTCCAGGGCACACAGATTCCCTGAGTAAAGCTGCTTTTCCCAGGCTCTTTTCAGTTGGGTCTCAAAGTCAGGTGCTCAGACTGATCTCTGGTGGCAGCGCTGCACTTCACCTCGGGAAGTCAAGCACTGAGACATCAGCCCAAACTGAAAACATGGTATCTCAGTAAAAGTGAAAACACCCTTCGCTCATTTCTGTGTTAAATTAACACAACACTGACATTATTGAGCTTTCCCCTGGCAGGATTTTCCTCGCTAAGTTTCAAACTGATGAAATCCTTCTTGGTACCTTGCACAGGCACTTTTGCAAATCACCATCCTGACCAGCACTTAACAGCTGCTCTGAAAACCAAAGGTGCCTCCACAACCTAGAAAGAAAAATCTTCTGGTAGATACCCAAAACCAAAGTTTTGTGCCCTTTCTCCTTCCTTGCTAGGAACACACAGGAGTATCCACATGATTCACAGCAATACCACTGGGCAGATCTCTCAGCAGTTTTTAGACCTTGACAAGTATTGATGTTGAAACCACTGCAGGTATCCCAATACACAGACAAGCAAAAACCACTCTGGGAACAACTAAGTGCATGAGGAATGAACCTAAATCCTCCCAAGCATCACCCAAAACTCTGAACAAAAGTTCCCAGGAAAATCTGGAAATACCACCTCATGTTCACTCCATGGGAGCTCCAATTTAAAGTGGCCAACAGCTTGGAAATTATTTTTCTCAGAGTTGAGCAGGAAGAGCTGCAGATTCAGAAACGCAAGCGGCTGTTTGAAACTGGGGACTGCAAATCTGCAGGAATACAGAGCCCTCCTTGACTAGCAAGACTCTGGCAGAGGGTCTGAAAGAGCAGGATGCTTCTGAGCTCAATCCAGTTTCTCAGCAAGAGCAGCAAGAACAAGCAGTCTCACAGATGGATCCGTGTGGGAGGGAGAAAGGATAAAAGTCTGCCTCAGGAGCCTGTTCCAGCTGCTACCAGAGCCTCGCAGGAGTCGGCACAAATTGGGCAGAGCTACCTATAAAAATCTACTGTCTTGGCTTTTTCTGAGGCCCTCTTCTTTCCCAATTCCATGTCTTTCCTCCATCCTACTATTTCCACATTTGAAGGAGTCCAAATCAAATAGCTGAAAGTAGTGCTTGACAGAAGGTGAATGCAGACTGGGAGTTTATCCTGTTTCTTCATCCCTGCCTTGCAGATCACCCTCACTACACACACTCAGGAGCAGAAAAATCAAATTTCCTTTTAAATCCTTGACTGGGAAGTGATTAAAATTGAGTATTTGAGGCCAGGTTGGAACCTCAACCAGTGAGGGGCAGCCCTGCCCATGGCAGGGGGGTGGAACTAAATAGTCTTTCAGGTCCCTTCTGACCCAATCTCTTCTGTAATTCCCTATTATTTTTAATCAGAATCCTCTCAGCAACATTTTCAGCGCCAGGAAGAGGTTGTGTGGCCAGCAGATAGGGAGCTCACCTCACTGGCTGAAAGCAATTCTTTACCTGGGGTTGTTTTTCAGCTCCTCAGGTAGGCAAAGGCAGAGAGAAAAACATTTACCTTTTCTACTCATGTACTTGAACTGTTCCAGCCACATCTGAACTTCTTGTTCCTTCTGACAAAGAATGAGAATTACTGGTCACTAGCTGTGCCTAACCCATCTGGTCTCCCAACATAAAATAGCTGAGTACATGTGTCATCAATCACTGTTAATTACTTTCATTAATTTGGAAAAAGAATATTGACTTTTTTTTAAAGAACAAACATTGTTTAAGGTCAGCCTAGTTCTCTTTTTTTTTTTTTAATTGAATGCTATCTGATTACCAGGAGAAAATAATTTGGTCTGAACACTCAAGCAAGCCTGCTACCCAACTCGCACAGTTCTTTTGCCTGGTGAGACACTTCCTCAAGTCTTCTTCTGGAAGCGCCTGTTTGATCCAGAAGCTTTGTGCTGCTCTCCAGTGCCCCTTGTTAACCTTGCTGCCATTCCCACCTACTGCCCCCATGGCTTTGGCAGCCCTGACCTTTGGCATGCTCTGGGAAAGAACCATGCCCCAAGGTCCCCACAAACACGTTGCGTCACCGTGGAGTGGACATTTAGCCCCTCTGCTGCCGGCTGCAAAACAGTGACACAGGCACAGATCACAGGAGTCTGTGCCTGCTCATCTGCAGCAGAGCCTCTGCCAGCACATCAAACCAGCCAGGAGCCACATGGTGCCATGCAAAATTCCCCTGGACTGTCCCCCTTCTCCAGAGGCTGTCTGGGATCACCTCTTGGCTCCTGCATGAGCTCACCTTCCACCCAAGCAGAGGAGTCCCTCTCCACACCTGCTCATGGAGCCTCTTTCTGGAGCAGCCACTTCTGTTCAGTGTTTGTTACATTCTTCCATGCTTCAGTTACTGCCTCCAACACTGCCCACGTCCAAAAAACCATTTTGTTTGAGGACATCCCATGTCACTCCTGTTCCCTAGTATCCCGTAACTCTGCTCCCCAGACCTGGGCTGTGCTACCCAACCCACTGCAGGAAACGTGTGCAAGAGCTCAGGCGAGCACCCTCAACCTTGGCTGGTGGCCAGCTCATCGGGCACAGCACACCCTTACCCACAAAAGTTTTGGGACCTCATCACAGGCTCCTAAGTTTACATTTTGCCATGTTTTATCCCTCCTGTCCAGCACTGAATGCCAATAATGATACCAAAACTGCCCCTTCCCACAGCCATCCAAGCAGCCAGACCCCAGTCCCAATGAACTGCACAGGATTACGGAATACCAGAATGGTTTGGGTTTGAAAGAGCATCTCATCCAAACCCCAAGGTGTGGTGCCACTGCCATTTCTCCCTTTAAAGGGCCTGTTTTCCTAGAGCCAATAAAAATGTCTTACAGCCTATGAATGCACTTGTGTATCTTACTCAAAGGATCTTTACCTAAATCCAAATTTTACATACAGGCATGAAGGATAATGCACCAAACAGAAAGCAAGAATTCACAACTTTGCCTTTAAAGTGCAATATAATTTACTTTTATTTGTTGGGAAAACCTGTAATCATTCACAGCATCTCTCTGCTGATAGGATCATCCGTCAGGGATGATCACAGGGCAGTCCTGGGCATTCTGCTCAGTCCTGGCTCCTCTGCCAAAGCTGCTGAGACTCCAAGTCCCAAACTGCTGATAACTGAAGGGACAGGAATCCCCAAGGGAAGCTGAAATAAATATAAAGTTTTATATTCACGAGGGTTCCACCATTTTCAGTTTTAAATAACAATTAACATTTTCCAGCCACAGCCAGGATATAAAACCAAGTAAGTCACCACAAACCTGTAAGTTCCTCTGCTGTACCCCTCTGAACAGGGTTACATTTTTCATGACCAGCATCATCCTTTAATGAAAACTAGAATCTTCAGGCAAATATTTCAGTCTTAAAAGCTGACAAGCAGGAAAGGCAAGGAAGGAACAACTGGCACCACTCAGACTCAAGGAGGTTTCAGGTTGTTTATTTTATATTTATCTGTTTTATAACACCATCAAAACCAAAGAGGAGCCAATCCCTGTAAAGAACTACCTGCAGGTTACCTTGACAAAGGCCAGCAAACTTTTGGGAAATTACTTTCCAGGTGCTGCTCCCGACATCACAGTGGTTCTTTAACTCATTGTGAAGGAAGAGCTCTACTTACTTTAGGATTTACATTTTATGTGGCCCATTTTGCCTGTTTGAACAATGTGAACATAGCAAGGCAAACTGGAATTGTTCTTGGCAATAAGAAAACTGGACTGTAAAACCACACAAAATGTTGAACATATTTCAAGGACTGACACAGTATCTGCCATGGGGATTTTTTAAGGTATGTTTTACAAGACTGCCAGACACCAGTCAGAAAGGGATTTTAACTCTGTGTCCTCAAGGAAGCCTCAGAGCCCTAACTTAGGGTTTGGGTTTGAAGGGTTTGAACCCAAGGGACCCAGCCCATTCCACCCCCTACCATGGACAGGGACATCTTCCACTATCCCAGGTGGCTCCAACCCGACCTTGGACACTACCAGGGATCCAGGGGCAGCCACAGCTGCTCTGGGCACCCTGTGCCAGGGCCTGCCCACCCTCACAGGGAACAATTCCTTCCCAATATCCCATCTATCCCTGCTCTCTGGCAGTGGGAAGCCATTCCCGGTGTCCTGTCCCTCCATGCCTTGTCCCCAGTCCCTCTCCAGCTCTCCTGGAGCCCCTCTAGTCCCTGCAAGGAGCTCTGAGCTCTCCCTGGAGCTTTTTTCTTCTCCAGGTGAGCACTCTCAGCTCTCCCAGCCTGACTCCAGAGCAGAGGGGCTCCAGCCCTCAGAGCAGCTCCATGGCCTCCTCTGGACTCTCTCGAGCAGCTCCACATCCTTCCTGTGCTGGGCCCCAGGGCTGGGACAGCCCTGCAGGTGGGGTCTCACCTGAGTGGGGCAGAATCCTCCCCTTCCCTGCTGGTCAGTTTTTGGATGCAGCCCAGGATTTGGGGATTTCTGGTGTGTAGAGCACTTCGCTGGGTCATGTTGAGCTTCTCATCCACCAACATCTCCGAGGCCTTTGGCTTTCCACACTAAATAGCGCAGACAGAATACTCCTCTCCCTGCAACTGTCTCCTCTATCAGGGTGAGAATGAAGCAAAGTGATGTACACCTGCTTTTGCACCTCTTCAGCCTTTAAAAACATCAAAGCCCAACCTTGGTGGGGGGGGGGGGGAAGGGAGGTCTTTTATTCACTTTCCTGTAGCTCCGGATTTTGCACCTTTGCATGCTCCTAAATCTCCTCCTGTAACTTCTGGCTAACAGCTGCAGCTTCTGCACCAGGAGGAATTGCTGGGCTTTCAAGATAAGCTGCCATTAGTCACCAAAGCTCTGCTCTGCAGGATCTCCTCTCACCTTATCACCTGCTGCTTGGGATACTCTGAAATAAATGAACCAGGAAAGAATACAAGGTGAAAACAAAACAAATCCAAAGACTCTTCGTGTAAGCATTAATCGAGATCCATCTTGTACCTGGCAGGAAGTTGTACTGAGGTGGGGTTGGTGTTTTCCCCATGGTAACAAGTGACAGGACAGGAGGAAACAGCCTCAGGTTGTGCCAGGGGAGGTTAATGTTGGATTTAGAAAAACTTCTGTATGGAGAGAGTTGTCAGTCCCTGGGCAGTGGTGGAGTCCCCATCCTTGGGATTTAAAAGCCACGTAGATGTGGCACTTGGGACATGGGTTAACGGCAGTGCTGGGGGAACTGTTGGATTTGATGATCTTATAGAACTTTTTCAACCTAAATGATTCTGTGTTTCTATTGGCATAATGATTAATAAATTACACTACGGCAGAGGGGGAAAAATGGCTTGACAGCCAATGCCTGCAGCCACCTCCAGCCAAGTGCAGCCTCTCCCTGAGGGAAATCATGCACAGCCTTAGCACACTCTGACAGACAAACACCTCCTCGGGAGGTCAGGCAGCTAAACATTTACATTTCGACACCAGTTTTACATTCAAGCAAATTGCAGGGCCACTGCAAAGCAAACACGAGTCCCATAACCTCAGAGCACTCGGCATGTGCTGCGTCTCACCCTCAAATCCCCGGCCAGCTGGGCGAGTCGGGCAGAGAGAAGGAGCTTCCCCTTGGATCCCGGGGGGCTCTGAGCAGCTCCCTCGTGAGTCCAAAGACGAGCTGGTCCCACAAGCAAGGAAAGAAGGCGCTCTTCGTCTCAGGAATAATTCCGAAGTTTAATGACAGCCTATAGAGAATCCAGGCCACATCTGTCCTCGAAGGACATCCAGAGACAGAGAGGGATTTTCCCTGCTGGAGCAGTCAGATATATGAGGGATGGGAACACCCGGGTAGCCAAGGGGGAAGGACATGGGGGTGGCTCTCTGGGGCAAGGGCTCAGCAACCACTGAGGAAGGGGGTAGGGGAGTGGCCCTGAGCCAGGGTCCAGTCACCTGGTGATCCTGACAGAAGGCTCTGAACAAAGGGAAAGGGTCACAAGGTGATGGACACATCACCCAGGAGGAGACAGGGGGATGGGTCAGGAATTTTGGGGTTTGATGGACATACAGGTAGTGATGGGAAACCTGGGATGAACCAAATGGATACAGAGAGGGGGATATGGAGGGACAAACCATTATGAAGGCATATACAGTGTAACACAACTCCACAGGCATGCAAAGCACACTTGGGTGGCGGGGTGGTAAAGGAGATTGCCGGAATTTTTTCCTGAGATAAGATCGAGTGAAAAGGAGCAGAGGCTGCTGACATACCTAGACTCCCAGAAGCCAGTAAATATGCAAACTAACTGCCATTTCTGCCAGTAACACTGAGAACCAACTTTGATTCTGCTAAAATATATCGCATTAAACAAGAGAGATAAGCCCGGCTCTGAATCCACACAGAGCAGCTCCCTTTGACCAAGACAGCTTTACTTCCCACTGCAGGAAATCCTGAACAAAGCTTTCTATTCAAAGTCTCCACTCTGACTATCACAGTGTTTATGAATAACTTTGGCCATTTACCTTTTAGTAGTCTGATTGCAAGTGCTATTAAAAACTTTACATAAAGCCATAAACCACTCTGGAAAAGCTGCATCCATCCAGTCCCAGTCACACACCTTTCCCCAAACCAAGACAGGGCTTGCTGCCCTGAAGCCACAAACAGCAAATTTCACACGAGATATCAGAGAGGAGAAAAAGAAAGGGTGTATTGAGTGTGCATTCCTGGATACAGAGATTACAGAGCAAGAAGTGAAGTTGATGTGACCTGATAGCAATGATAAACTCAGGAGATGATAAAGGCATTCCTTGGACATCCATCCATTGTCCTTGGGGTTTGGACAGACACACCAGGCAGAAATACGGACGCATGAAAATATTAAATATAGACATGATTTGTTCTCATTTATATGAAGTATATACATGTGAAATAAATAGATGTATATTCAAACACCAGAGGCAAAGAAATCATTTCTTATTTTCACTCCATTTTATCTGCCTAGAACCTCTGAATCAGCGAAATGAGCTCAAAGGCCAGTGCTGGCTCTAGTCTGAGATATGTATCTTGCACATTGCTAAACAAAAGTAAAAGCAGCTCTGTCCTGCCATGGCAGGGGCTGAACTCAGCCTCAATAACTAATTCCATTTGATGAGGCTGTTCCCTAACAGAGGTAAAACAGTACAACGTGCAGCCCTCCTCAACAGCCCTTGGCTGCTCTTCCGAGACTACAGCACACAGACAAGAGTATTGCATGTCCGTGTTGGGAGTCCAGAGCATCCCTTTGGCTGCCCTGGATGCCTTGAGACCCTGGCAAGGGGCTCAGGGACTTTGGCAGCAAGTCAAAAACACCCGTGGCTTCGATTTTAGCCCATGGGAGAGGCTGCCAACCTTATATGAGGCGTTACAAGCCAAAAGGGTTTGAATAGTGTAATAGTGGAATTGACAAAGGGTGGAAAAGTAGAATTTTGGGATTTTTTTAGAATGTAATTCAGGGGTACAAGATGGAGGAATCTGGACATGTCCTGGCCTTTTCTTCTTTCTCCTTATCCTCCGTGTCTTGGTGTGACGTTGACACTTCTCTATTGGTCTAGGATAGGGACACACTGTCCAACATAGATTTCAGGTATTGATACAGGAACTGTAAACATGGTACACATAATTTTGAGTATATAATGTGGGAGAAGCCCGGGGCTCGGAGGAGACTTCCATGGCTTCTGTACTAGCTGGACCTCGGCAGGTCAGAGAGAAACTATTATAGAAAAAATATATAAGAAAAAATAAACAACGCTGAAAACTCGGCTTCGCGGATTCCAGACCTTTTCTTCAGCAGCCGAGCTAGGGAAAAAAGGACTTTCACTCTGCTGGGGTCTTGCCAAGTGACCCTGACATTGAGAACTTCAAGCAACTGACAGCATCAGAAAATAAGCATGTAGAGAAGCTAGGGAGATGTAAAAAATAAAACCCAGACCTTTGCAGGCTGAATAAGCCTCCCACGTGTGGCACAATACAACAGGAACAATCTCCCCAGCAATGCCAGGCACTGCAGGGAGACGAAAGCAGGCTCCAGCCCCCCAGGAGCAGGACCGGCAGCCAGCAGAGAGGCCTCAGGAATTCCCAGGAGCAGGAGCCCATCCCCAAACGTGTGGCAAACACAGCAAAGAACAATCCAAAAGGAAGTGACTGGAGAAAGCTCCCAGTACTGCAGAAAGGTTATAACAAAGCAGGTTTGCTGGCAGGAGGAGAAGCAGAGACATGGACAGAGCTGAGAGGGCCTGCTCCAGGAGAAAAGAGCTAAGGGAGGAGGGAAGAGCCCAGCAGCTGGGAATTGCCAGCCCAGGGAACACCTGTGCTCACCTGAGCTCAGTCCATGCCCTTCCATCGCAGCCAGTCCCAGCACAACCCCGGCAGGAGAACACCAGGACCTGGCCTGTGTTTGCCTGGGTTTCACAGCCACACTTTGCTGGCTGGCTCCAGCATATGCTCAGAACTCCCTTATCCCTATCCCGAGGCTGCCATAATTCCCATTTTAGCTGCCAGTGCTAGGAAGGAGCCTCAGAGCTATATGCTGAGGCCCTGAAATTTAAATATATGATAACACTGTAAATAAAAGGAAACAAATTCCTTAAGGAAAACCTTTTCACATGCCAGATCAGTTCCCAATAGTTACTGCTCTGCTTTGACAAGAGATAAATATTTACAGTCTGAAACAGAGAACACCTTGTGCTGCAATACTGGAACGCAAACCTTGTCAGTCGTGGTATCCTGAAGAAAGGGTTTTGATATTTTAAAGAAAAAAATTAGAAATAAACCCCCAAGCTGAGCACTTAGAAGCACACACACATTATTGTGCTCCAAAACAAAAACCTGAAGGTAGTCACACAAAGAAATTGTCAAACATGCTGAATCCAGAACAGATTTTCTCAAAAGGAGACCTCATCCCCCAGGGAATGTAGACAGTTTACATCAAAAGTCTAAATTATTGCCAAAAATATGCTGCTTTTTTTTATTTATTTAAATATAGTCTAAGTTGCTCCTCTTAGACATTCCGCCAGCGAATGCAGGCACTGAAGATTTTTCCTACTGGAGCAAAAAGGCAGCAAGGAGGACCAGATGTCCATATCCAGCTCCTTGGACTGAGGCATCCCATACCAGGAATACCCTCAGGAAGAGGGAAGATAAAGGCCAACAGCTAAAGCCTGAGCTATCTCTGAGCTTCCAGCATGACTCCCAACCTCTGAGCCTGATCAGCTCCTTCCAGCTAAGGAAAGAATGGGGGGAATGTCATTCATACTAGCACTTGGGAAGATCGAGGCACAGGAAGTGTACAATGGCTGGATATCCCTGTCCCGAGGAAGGTGATAAGCCTGCTGCAAGGAGATGCTCTCATTTCTGCACAGCTCAGGTTGCTCGGGTTTGCTGCCATTTTAAATGAGCTAAACACCTCATTAAACATGAGTGGGTTTTTTTGCTGCACTGTCTGAGAAGCCCAAACTCCTGTTTCTGAGAGGACCTGCAAGAGGCCAGGCTGGCTGAGCTGTTACACGGCAGCATTTCATATCTGAGGTGCAATTTTCCTCACCCAACTGCTGCTGGGCTTTTTATGGCCCGCTCCCTTTGAAGTGGGGCAGCTTGGCAGGATGACGGAAGAGTTCAATGTCTACCTGCCACTCTCAGTTCCCTTATTTCCTCCTCCCCTTCCCAGGGAATTATTCCTCTGGGCAGCACTGTCCTGCCTTGGCCTGGCTGCTGCCAGGGCCGGTGCTGCTCCACAATCCCATCCCTGCAGTCAGCCAAGCCCTATGTTCTGTGCTCAAGTTCTCCATTTGCTCCCCTGCTTCCAGCATCCCTGCACAGCAGTTTATTTTTAGACCAGCATTTTTAGAGCAAAGCCCAGAAGCAGCACACTTTCAGCGCCAAACAGAATTCAGCTGTGACTCTAATGCTGTCAGCTGACAGAAGGACACTTGGGTCTGGTAGCCTCACAACACTGGTGTGACTCCATGGCTGCCACCCAGGGCCACTGCTGGCCCATGGGCTCTCCCAGCTGCACACACCAGTGGCCCTGGGCTACCACGAGGGATGGTGACTCTGCCACTCCCTGGGCAGCTCCTTCCAAAGCCTGACAACTCTTTCAGGAAAGAAATTCCTCCTGATGTCTACCCTAAATGTCTGGACAGAGAACTGTGCTGGCCCAGGAGACCCCAGAGCTTCCCCCTTGCAGATCCACATGAATGCAGTTTGGGGTAACCACTCACAGCCAGCTCAAGGCAAAGGAGAGATCCCTGCTGGCTTTACCAGGTACTGGATCAAGCCCTTAGCCACCAATATACACAAGGAGAAGTGCCCCAATATACAAAGTGCTTTTTTTGCCCAGCTTTATCATCAGCTTTCTGGGGTCAGAGGTGGTTTTCAAGTTCTAGATACTAATATTTGCTTTTTTTTGACTATGGCTTGTTGTTTCAGTGCAATTATAGAATAATAGAATCAGATCCAGCAGGTAGCAGCACCACCTTTTTCTGCTGAAAGAACACAACCTAGTAGAGGCAGCAGCACCAAGAGACACCCAGACATAGCAACTGAGATGAACAAAACCATGTAATCTGGGTAAATCCACCCAAAATCTGCAGGGATGGCTCAGAAAATTTCACAGTATAAGTCTTTTCTACTCTCAACAGCTCACAGAATGTGCTCCTGAACAAGACTGCAATGACAAGGCCATCTTCTCCAAGGCATAAAACAGCCAGTGACAGAGCCACACTTTGCCCTGAAATCACATCAAGCCTTTTTGCCCACTGACCCAGAAGTCTCCAGCTTTTCTACAGGTTCGATAATTTACAACAGAAAACCTCAGATTACTTTTCCCTGTCACAAGCCAGTGGTTTTTGCAAAGCTTCACACAGGAAATGTTTTTCCTAATGTTAAATATTTCATTCAGTGTTATGATTAAGCCCATCCTCAAAGGCTCCATCCAAGGCACAGAGATGAACAAGGGGATAAAGAAAAGCCTGACAAGGAGAGGCAAATGCAGCCCCCAAGGAAGCATTAGGCACCTGCCATGTACAATCAGAATAAATACTAGTTTCTAGTCCTCTCCCTTCTCCTTTGATCATGCTTCCAGGTCAATATCTTGTGAGAGCCTGTCCTGACTCAAATGTATCCTTCAGCCTCCACCAGGATCTGACAGCAGGTAGCAGTTGTGGAAATAAGTAAAGAACATTTCCTCCCAGCCAAAGCCCTGCTATTTGACTCAAACAGGAAATCTGTCTTGGGTAGGAGAAATGCACAACGGACTCCACAAGGAAAGTAATTTATATAATAATTTATAAAGTAATTTATTTTTTTTCCCATGCATCAGGTAGTGAGGAAGAACTGCTTTACACAGGAAGCAAAGACAGGCTGAGCTTTGCAAAACACAGAGCTCCTGCTCACAGTCATGGAATGTTTAAAGTTGGAAAAGACCTCTAGGACCACCAAGTCAAACCATTAACTCAGCCAGGTCTGTTTCTTTCTCTGCCCTGAAGATGGTCCAGCAGCACAAACCACACTCAAACTGCACCATCTCCCTGGGAAGGCAGCAGGAAGCTGCACTTCACTGTGTTCTTGCCCTCTCCAGCTTTAAAAACGTGCCAGCCTTCATCCCCTCCAGCAAGACTTCCACACGACATGATCCAGTATCCTCTGAGTTATTCTGAAGCATTCGGTGCTCCCTTTTTCCCCAAGCAGGCTGAAGAAATAAGCCAGGCTTCCCAGCAGGATGCACACCCCGCCGTGCTGCACAAGGCCAATCTTGGTGTCACTATCCTACCAATCTCATTCCCACTGTGCCTTGGACAGGTCCCCTCTCCTAACTCACCCACAGCACTGGAGACAGCAATTTTCATTTTACTGTAAGTCTCTGCTGGCTGGAGAAAACAACTGTCTTCACTCAAAGAGATGAGTCCCACATATGCAGTGCTGTAAAACATAACCCAGCCTGCAGGAAAGCTCAGTTTTACCCATGAATTCCTCCTTCAGGACCCATCCTGACGGAAGGCTCTGCACACAGCTCTTCCCTTTCCAATGCTCCCTGGGAGTTCCATGATCTTTGCATCCCTGTCTGTCTCCAGCTGGACCCACTGCATCCAAAGTCAAGGCCAACAGCTCATTTTCCATCTCACCCCACCTCCTTCTAAACCAGTGTTCACAATTACCTTCCCATTTCTCCCTGCCCCGAGCTCCCAAGGCCAATGCTCACAGACTGTTCCAGTCTGCACAATCCTCGCTGTTATAAAGGTGTGAAAAATGCCATTTTTCCTCACTCTTGTGCACATTATTTGAGCAGAGAAGCAAATCTCACCACTCCACACACACATGGATCTGCAGTAAAAGGCAGCCCATATTTTTGGCTCTCCAAGAGAACCATCTATATGAAAGATTTTACCAGAATCCATCACAAACAGTAACAAGAACTAGGTAACCGTAGCTCCCATGGGGGAAAATGTAACCTTCCAAATGCTTTGAAAAACACTCCTGAGAATTTCTTGGGTACAGCACCAGGATTAATTCCTTATTTCAGGATCACATTGAGGACCCTTTTCTTGGAGATGGAACTTTGTCAACACAACCCCAAAACCAACCTGAGCATTATTTTCCCAGAGCCAATGCAACATAACATAACATAAGCTGTTGGAGCACATCAGGAAAATCCAGGCAGGAGAAGGATGTGACAGCCCAATTATGAGTAACTGCTATTCCTCAAAGTGGAGTTAACACAAATTCTATCAGCAAACCAATGCTCCCGCAGACATGTGACAAATGGAAGTTCATTTTACACGGAACAAGACACAGTGTACCAATGCTCCCAGAATTTAACTGTAATTAAGTCTCGCTGACAGACACCTCATTAAAGCACCACTTCTTCAGAAAAATTAATGAAGTGAATTATTTCCTATGTGTGAAATATCAGGGTTTTTCACTGCTCATGAAAGATACATAGAGTTCGGTTCAGCTGGATGTCACTGCTCCCCAGAATGAAGGAGTGACACACTTAAAAAGACATTTAAAACAACACATTGCTGTGCTGCCAAAACCCAGGCTGAGATGCTCAGCCCCTGAACATTATTTTATCCTGTGATGGCAGAAAATAAAACCCCTAAAACACAATTCTTCTTCCAGCAGATACAGACAGATAGATACACAGATAGATGAAATAACTGGCTTGTTATTAGAAAACCAAACTAAATTAAGATAACCTAATTTTGGCCAAACTAAAAAAAAAAAAAAGGATTCTCATGACCCAAAGATCCAGTTTTCAAATTGCAACTTTTTGGGGTTTAAATGCTTCTTATGTGAGGAACAAGAGTTCACCCACTGACAAGGGGTGGGGCAGAGGGCTGAGTGTGCCCAGGACCATGAGCTAACACACATTGCTCGGCACTGGGTGATGGCTCTTTGAGGCACATTTTATTCAAACTTCTATGAGGTGATATCCAATACAAAATGAGCTAAAAAAATGAAGCTGATCAAGATGTGCCCAGTAATGAATGCCAGAGAAAAGGCCTGAACTTTCAGAAGGGAAGGCCAAGCTGTCATTCCTTGCAAAGGAAAACCACAGCAGCCTTCCAAGAGATTTTACAGTCCTTTTCTAATTGTTCCCTTTTTCAACATCATTATGCAACCTCTGTGTGCTTTCCTGCTTCTCTACCCCCATTTTATTTCACCCATTCTTCCCCCACCAACTTCTAAATGCTCTGAGGCAGCTCCTTTAAGACAGTCAGAAATATAGTGCAGATTTTTCCCTCCTCCTCCTCTCAGTTTAAACTGCCCAAATCTTTCCGGTGAAGAAGCATTGCCCAAAATCTGCTCACTATTCAAGCAGCCCTGGCAATGACAAGCAGCACTTCATGAATCATCTGTTATTTATTGCCTTATCAACATGGTCCACTGCAGGAGAAAGCAAACCTGGCCCACTTTGGGCTTGTGCATAACACAATCAAAATGCAAGTGGAATTAATTACAAGAGGGCTTTGAGCAGTTCCCTCATCCAAGGATTCAATATAGGCTATATACATACACACATATATATACATATATATGTATTTGATGTAATCTAAATCGAAC
This sequence comes from Chloebia gouldiae, assembly GCA_003676055.1. Classification (NCBI taxonomy): domain Eukaryota; kingdom Metazoa; phylum Chordata; class Aves; order Passeriformes; family Passeridae; genus Chloebia; species Chloebia gouldiae. The sequence goes on along the minus strand of QUSF01000098.1, from coordinate 465,031 downwards.
CAAAATGCTAACAGCCATTTCCTCCCGTACCACACACAGCTTTTACTTTATTATTTTAGAATACTATTTACCCCTTTTATTTGTTTCCAATATTGTCATATTTCTAATTATTAAAGCAGACAGCATTACTCTTTCTGCTGTTTGTCAGCTTCAGCTATTTGAGGCAAACACGTATTTTTATGTTTTTTTTTTTTTTCCCCAAGCTCAGCAAGTGAGGAGAACCTTGCACTGCTGTGCTTCCTTGCACAGCTCTGGAGCATTGGCATGCTTGGAAGCTGGGGAACCTGGAAGCAAAGGTAAATGGAAGGAAGAGGCTATCCATGAGGGAAGGGGGCTCAAAACTGAAAAGCAATTGTGAATTCAGTGACAAGACACATCCCACTAGCATCTCTGCCCAGTGAAACATACCCTTACAAAAGCACAAACTCGAAGTGGCTCCAGCAGGACTCTAATAAAATCTAAACCCACGCAGACTCGTTAGCAGGATTGAAAAATATGATGGAAGAATGATGGGAAAACTGGAAACACGCTAAAGGTGAACTGGCAGAGCAATGAAGTAGAATGTGACACCACTGAAGAAGCCAGCAAGAAGAATACTTTGCAAATATTTAACAAATGTCATTACCAGTGGCCCAATAAAATGTTCAATTAATATTTCCTTGTGGTTTGAGACAAGCTCTGCCATTTGAAACAGGCCAGCAACAGATCCCACTGAGCAAATAAACTCCTTTGTGTATACTCTACCACACGTTCAAGACAAGTGAAATACAGTCCTAAGAGCTGGGGGTTCATATTTTTTTTAATATATAAATATAATTACACAATGCCAAGGAGTGCACAAACACTTCTTTAGCTGGAGAAGGACACAAAACAAGTGTTTTAACCCCAAGATTAACCTGGCACAGCTAAGCAGTGAGCACTCGGGTTCTCAAACCCTGAAGAAAGCATCACTCAACCCACAGAGATCCAGGGTAACCTCAACAGCACATCGGGACAGCTGGTTACAGTGATCTTACAAAGGCACAGCGTGGCATACCAGCATGAAGGGAGCACTGGAAGATGAAGGAAAACTCCTGAAATATTTGATTTATCCCATCTTACATATTTACGGGCAAGTTTTAGTCTCAACAGTTCATTTGCAATGTGTTTGGGCACTTCATATATAGAAAGCTGCAGCTTCCCCTGATCTGAAACCTGCAAATGAACCTCAAGGACAAGTTCCAGGTACTCCAGCAAGTTTCTGGATCACAGATACACCTTAAGCTGGCTTTAAAAGGTCTATTCCCCAGAAAGCAAAGCATTTGAAAGAGAGATAAAGAGAGCAAACTGAGCTAAACCCAGAGGCAATTTTAACCTTTGTTTTGAACAAGTCCTGCTCCTCATCACTGCAGTCCCATGGTGGGGTTTAAGGTTGAAGACTCAACTCCAGCTTTCCAGCAAGCTATAAACAGGCAGCTCCTGTGCTTCCACCTCTGCCCATGGGAGGAAGGAATTCTCCCCTGTGAGGGTGGGCAGGCCCTGGCACAGGATGCCCAGAGAAGCTGTGGCTGCCCCTGGAAGTGTCCAAGGCCAGGTCAGACAGTGGGGCTTGGAGCAACCTGGGATAATGGAAGGTGTCCCTGCCCATGGCAGGGAGTGGCACTGGATGGGCTTTAAGGTCCCTCCCATCCCCAACCATTCCATGACTGTATGGCCAGAAGAACTTGCACTGACCATGGGAGCTGCAGTCACTCTGCTCAAGCCGCTGCTCTCCAGGAGTGGGCAAATCACAATGCTGGCACATCACAGGTTGGTGCTGAAAGCAGAACAACCTAACAAGCTGGGCAAAGCCTCCACTGAAAATCATCCCTCAGCTAACACAGGTCCATGGAACATGCAAATGCAAACCTCCGCAGTCCAGATGCTCCAAGGGCTCGGGAGGCAGTCTAGAGTTCAAGCCCTTAAAGATCTGGGCAAAACATGTTTCTTTAAGACAACCCACTGCCATCTGCACCTACCAAAATATCTCCTATCAGGTCCTGCTACTACGTAACTTCTTCAGGAGTTCATCTTCCCCGGTGTCTGTAAACACATCACTGCTGTTTTAAGAAAAACCCCTCATTCTTGTATTTACCTTTTCTTGTATTTACCGTTTCCTGCTGTTACTGCACTGCTGTTTTTTATCTTTTCTGTATTACTGGGATGTTGCCTGTGAAACATAAGCACAGCAGAGAGTTGCATCTTCAGTAGCACAAAGATTATGCAAGAAAACTATTCTTACTGTTTTCATCTACTCTTGGAATGGTCTGGGTGCAAAGGGACCCTAAAGGCCATCCAGTTCCACTCCCCTGCTATGGGCAGGGACACCTCCCCCTATCTCAGGTTGCTCCAAGCCCTCTCCAACCTGGCCTTTCTTTATTTTCCTGGTGATTCACCATCAAAAGTCAAGCAAGAAAGTGAAACTAATTTCCACTGTGGAGGTCAATGATATCCAACACCAGGACCTGCATCTCCTCCACCTGTTATCTTCCACCTTGGACACTCCCTGGGCTTCTCAAGAACTTGGTAATTTACACCAGGCAGTTCTCCTCTACTTTACCATAATGTGTTTAGGAGATTTTAGGAGATGGCAACACACAGACACAGGCTGCCCAACAGACATCTCCTCCTGAGGGAATACAAGCTTTTCATGCCATACGTGTGCTTCCTTCCATGCCTCCATCCTGCTGAGCAATGACAAATTCTTCTGGTGTTCTAAGCCGATTTTCCAAAATGCTTTCTCTAATCTGTCTCCTTTCTAAAACTAAGTCCTGAAGCAAAACAAACAAACAAAAAGCAGGGTGGCAAAGTTAAAATTGTGAAAATGTAAAGATATTTTTCCCTAAGTTTAGACCACCAAGGGCACAGCTTAATATCAACACTGGGAATCTGTCAGATGCACATGCCATCCACGGACAGAGGGAAAAAGCAGAGAATCCTGGAAAGCAGCATCTTCCACATTTCACTTTACCCAGTAAATCTGCAGTCACTAAAACTTATTCTAACTGGGTGGCATTTTACATTTCCAAATGTAATTGAGTGAGCATGTTGCCATGGAGACAGTAGGATTCTGCAATAACTTTGTTGCCTTGTAATTGCTGTATATTTGTATACAAGCAGCTGAGCTTTCTTTAATTCAATGCCCTCAACTCTTCCAGCGAGGCTGCAGAGCCTCGACAGCAGCTTTTTAGGCTGAGAACTCCTAAGAGTAGTGCTGGAAAGATCAGAAAATATTAAAACTCGGTGCCGCGACCGACCGTGTTACACACACAAAAAAAAAAAAACCCACCAGGAAACCCGGCCAAGAACCAGATTATTATATAAACTTCAGAGCTGCTTAGCTTTTAAAAATGTTGCCGTTGCAACAACAACAAACAAGAAAAAAAGCACAATTCAGATAATTAACTCCAGGTAGATTTGGCAACAAGCAAAGCACTTTGAGGGCAGGGAATAAATGCAGCATGAGTCCCATTTATTGACAGGGCATAATACCAGTAAATCAAAACGCGTTGGCCAGGGGATTATTCACTCGCTGTAGCTCCCGGGGCCAAAATAACGCTTGCTCCATCTCCACGGCCTCAGACCAGCGCTCTGAGGACAAGGAGATGCGGCTGGGGGAAACGAGCACCGCACCGAGCTGCCTGGTGGGAAAGAAGCGGCAAGCCGGGGGAGAGCCAATGCCTCGCTGCACGCCCCATCCCAGGGTTTTACAAGGCATTTTCACACCCTGAATCCACCCACACCTTCCCGACACAGATCCCCACTCCTTGGGAGCGTTTTCAGAGCTGTAATCCAGCCCGGAATATGAAGCAAGGCTTGAACACGAAATCCTCCCGTACGGGCGTTAGCGGCGACGAGTCTGATTTATGCAAATCAGCCAAAAGAGTCTACTGACAGGCAAAAAAAAAAAAACACCAAAACCAGCACCTTCCCCTGCGGAGTGGGCGCACAACACAATTACGCAAGTGCTTTGAGCGAAGGGCAGGTTCCCTTCCCCTCCAGCCGCTGCCCAGCGCCGAGCACTGACAGTCAAATTATTGTTATGTAAATCCATCTGCCCCGCCGAGCTGTCACAAACACCCCTGAGAGCACATCTGGGGCAGCGGGCAGTATTTTGGGGGAAAGCCGGGATCGCGCAGCATCTTCCCCTGATAAATCCCTGCAGCAAAACCCACACGCGGCTGCTGGGCAACACCTCCCTCTCTCCGCGGTCCTCCGCCAGCCCCAAAGCTCGGCTTTTTCTGCTTCATTTCGCCCCGTGCAAGCCAAGGCTTGAGGTTGCGCAGCGGCACACGTGGTTTATCTCCCCTCGAACCCCCAAAACCGGAGTTCTGGAGGCGAGGCTGAAGCCCTGGGCCTCGGACCTGTGATTACCACCGCCGGGCTCTCTGAGAACGCCGCGATGCCGAGGGCAGCACCCCCGGTTTGCTCCTCCCGGGCACAAAAAAAAGCCATTTTGGGGCATTTTCTCCAGGAGGAGGTGAGTGCCGCGGGGCCCGAGCCCGACAGCCCCGGGGAGCGGGACGAGAGGACGCAAACTTTCTCCAAGTCCCGCGTTATTCCCACGATAAGGACAAGGGAAGGAGGCGCGGGAGGAGAGGATGGAAGAAGCGACCCTGGGCCGCGGCCCGCGCGGCGCTCCAGGGCCGCGCCGCGGGCGTCGCCCCCTCCGCAGGGCCGCGCCCGCCCCGCCAAGCCGCGGCGCCGGGCCCCCGTACGGCGCTGCCCGCAGCCCGCCGCTCGCTCACCCCGCCGGTCACTCACCGCTGCCCGCATCGCCTCGCCTCGCCTCGCCCCGCACGGACCGAGCGCCGCCGCCGCCGCCGCCGCCGGGGGAGACCGAGGCGGAGCCGCGGCCGCCCAGGAGGGGCGGGGAGAGCGCGCGAGGGGCGGGGCTGCAGCCGGCGGCGGCCCCGCCCCCCATTCACAAAAAAACCGGGCCCCGCGCGCTGAGTGGGCGGCGGCGCTGCCCGTCACGCCCCCCCACCGCCGCGCCCGGGCCGGGCCGGGCCGATGGCGCACGGGGGACCGCCCCGCCCGGCGTACCGCCAATCAGCGCGCGGCCTGGGGCGCTGCGCGGCTCAAATCCGCCCGCCACCACAGCGCGGATGCCTGCGATTGGCCGCGCCAGCTGCCCGTCACCTCCCCTTCCCACGGCCGCGGCGCAGCGGCGAGCAGCGGCCCCCGGGAGCGGCCCCGCCGCCCCGCGAGCCCGCCGGGCAGGGAGGCGATCGGCCTTAAAGGGCTCGCGCCGCGGGCCGCCCGGGCGCGGGAGCGGCGCGGCTCGGTGGCAGCGGAGCGGCGCGTACTGACCTGGGCGGCGGGCGAGGCGGGGACGCTGCGCGGCGATGGCCCCCCCGGCGCGGAGCGCGCCACCGATGGACTCAGCCCGTGACGGGTTCCGCCATCTTGGAAATTTTTTTAGATTGAGAAGTCACGTGGTGCGACCATTTTTCGCCCGCAGCCAATCAGCGGGCGCGGGTTATTTATAGCCGCGCGGGGGAAGGGGACCAATCGGGCCCCGCCCCGCGCGCCCCCGGTCACGCCCCGTGGCGCGCGGCCCGTCGCCATGGCGACCGGGGGGCGGGACAGGGGCCGCCATGTTGGCACCGAGCCCGCGGCCCCGCCGCGATCGGGGATCGGGATCGGAGGACCGGGTTCCTGAGCCCCCACCCCCGGAGGCCACAGCATCTGCCATCCGTACCGTATAGACCATGGCGTGATAGAACGTGGAACTCTGGGGGTTTTTTAACCCCCCGGTTTTCTGCAGCCACGGTCCCGCTCCCTCACGGGTCGTCCTGTGTTATCCGTCAGGTATCGCCTGTAACTGCAAACAGCTGAAGCGAGGGGTAAACGACAGAAAGGGCACGGATCAACATATTAGCCTGAATTACCGAGAGGAAAGTAAAAAATGAAAATAAAAAGGAGTTGTCTGGCAATGTTTCCCTCTACCCCCGTTTTCGCAGCAATTTATTGATTTTTGAGGTGTACGTGGAATTACCCGTTGAACTGACACATCTAGTTTCACTCATATTTTCTTGATTTATGCAGTGCCCAAAACTTCCCAAGTCCTGCTCCCAAACATTCCAGACGATGGGAGGGAAAATAGTGCAGTATTGGGTGCAAGATGTTCATCCTGTGGGACACAATGCAATGGGAACATCCCACCAGCGATGTATTATTCCATTATTTTTGTTTCCCAGAGAAGCTGTGGCTGCCCCTGGATCCCTGCAAGTGTCCAAGGCCAGGGTGGACAGGGCTTGGAGCACCCTGGGATAGTGGAAAGGAGATTTTCTGCTAAGCTTCCAGGGAGTTTCTTCCCATCCTTGCCTAAGGCAAGCTGAAACATGACATTCCTTACTCGCAGGCAGCCATCCCAGCACGCTTCTGGTGGGTTTGATTAATTGGCTCTCGCTAAATTGTTTTTTAAAACTCCAGATTTCCCTTATAGCAAAAAAAAAAAAACCTCCTGTCATTCAGCCATCTGGATTTACATAAATTTTGGGACTTGATGGGAATTGCTAACAACTTTGTCCGTCTCTCAAATTCTGCATATACATGGTAGTATATAAACACTGCTTCTTTTACCTTTTTGGAGATATTTAGCACCTCTGTTTTCATTTGAAAGGGCCGCCCTTACAAAAACCCTTGGCATATTGATCCAGCCCTTAAAGTTTTGGGGTTTTTTTCCACATTTTCCACAGGCTTCAGAAAATGGTAACATTTCCCTGGAATACACACCTGAGAGCACCACTGGCATTAAGAACACCACTTCTGCCTGAAGCTGAAGCCTTTTTTTGTTTCATTTGCGGCTTCTTTAGGCTCGTGGACTTGTTTGTTGTTCTTTGGCTGGTGAGATTTCGCAGAGTTGCTCTGCCCTCTTTATTCAGGGCCAGCTGTGCGCTTGGATGGATGGGGGAACGTGTGTATAAATAACCTCCCAAATTATTTTTGAGTGCCAAGAGACCTGTGGGTGGAAGGCCTTCAGGGCCAGAAGGTTACCAAAGCAGGGCAATATTTGCCAAGGCAACAGGTGTGCTGCTCATGGCTGGTGCAGGGCACGGCTATGGCAGCCAGGTGAGTGTCTGCCCTCCCCTGTGGTCCCCATTTCTGCTCCAGCCAGGGGAAGAATTGGTCCCAAATCCTTAAAACATGGGTTACAAGCAGCCCAGCTGCCTTCCCTCGCTGCACTGCTGGAGCAGTTTGGAAACAGGAAACAAAAGGAGAGAACTGTGCCCTGGAAGTTGCCATGAAGTGTAAGTTCTACCTTCAGGTTTTGATTGATGCTGTACCTGTGGCTGTGGGTGTGAGTACGTGTCTCTATTAATACCCAGTCTAGGCTAACCTATGCATAATGGCAGAAAATCAAACCTTTGTCGTTGCGCATGGAAATTAGACCTCAGATTCACAAGGGAAAGGCTTCTTGCTATATGTTAAATCCAACATATTGGCTATAGCTGTATATAGTCTGTTTTTACTGTATTTGCAGCTGAAAAACTTACTCAGAAGCCTGTTGAAGCAAAAAATAAAAATCTAAAATAAAAAGCAACACCCTGGCAGAGCTAATTCATAAAGATTTAAATAAAAAGCAATTACAGAACTTCCCGCCTACCTCCACCTCATCTTTAGCTGAACTCCTTGTTTGTCAGGAATGATTCCATTTTTTATGTTCTCAAGCAGGAAACAGCCATCACAACACTCCAGCTAATTTCCCTCGCTAGTCACACAGAGCTGGTGAAAGTAAGAGAGTGATTCAGTTTTCCACTCCACAGCCTAAAAAAAAAAGAGGATAGAGTTAGGAAGAGAGCCAGCAGGAGCTTCCTCTGGAGCCTAGACACCAAGTGGCAGTGACACTTGGGTCCTTGGAGAAAAGTCAAGCCTAGACACAATTTCCAATCTGATGATGGCTCCCTCTTCTTCCTCCTGATTATTCAGTCTGCATCACTGACCTCCCTTGGTTTTCCTGTCCTACCTGTCACCTTTCTGTGCTTTATTTCCCATTCTCTGCTCTGTATCTGTCCCACAGTACACTGGTTTACTACTTTTTGCCATCAAAAGAAAAACCCCATCAAACCCACATAATTTACAGCACAGCTCTGATGGGACAGGGAATGTTAAATTTACGTTGCCCCTTCCTGTGTTTTCCTCCAGAATACCTTTTATTGTGGAGTTTTGTTCAGTTGTTACTGGTTTTTTAATCCTGGTGAATTTTGCTTCAGCTGTAACTCCCTGTTCTCTCCTTGCCTAACAGCTCGCTTTGATCCAGAACAAGGTGGTTCTCCTCCAATTCTGAGCCCCCACGCCTGTGTTTGGCTGCAGGAGCCACTTCCCAGCTTGTCTGCACACCCAACACTTCATCAAGTCTGCAGCACTCAGGGCCTGAAGAGCTGAAATCCTGAAGCAGTAAGAGCCAGACTCTTAGAAACAAGTTATTGCTGTTGTTTTGGGCAAAATCAAGTCCCTGTCCCCCAGCTGGGGGGGGAAACAAGTAAGTGAAGTTCAAAGTGGAGGTCACAATGTAAAGTTTGCTTTCTTCTGCATAGTTACACTTTATTTTTGCTGAGGGAGATATATTGGATTGTTATGGCAGTCATTTTACAATGACCGAGTACAATACACTTTTAAAATAAAACTCTTTGCTGAATTTTGTTTTCAGTGTTTTTCTGGATTTCTATAAGCTTCCTATTTATCTAGCAGCTACACTCTCAACTACATTATGGAATATCCTGACTTGGAGGGGATCCACAAAGATCATCATTCCTACTGCAGAGAGAAAAATTATTCTGTGGCCATTACAAACCACCACCCAAAAGTTCTTACAGTGTCATCATCCCTCCAAATGAAACTGAAGAATTAAGAGTATGAAAGAACTATCTTTTCCCCCTCAATTTTTTTTTTTTGGTTCAGCCCATTTTAGTAGCACATTAAGGCTTAAATTGAGATAAAAAGCAGAAATAAGTCTAAAATTAATATGGAATCTTTGTGAAATCGAGGCTAGAATAACTGATGGATACACTTAGTTTATCAGTGCTCATTTTCCAATTCTTAATATTAAAAATAAAGGAAATGTGTATCAATTTAGTATATTTTTTTTCATACGGCTACTGGAAGAAAAATGTGGGGTGTTTCTCTCTGTAGTGAGAAAACCTTCAAAGAAATATTCATCCATTTTTCTATTCTGCCTCTTTCAACAAGGAAAAAAAAAAGGCATCATCCAGGGTGAAAAACAATTAAAATCTAAATAAATGTAAGAAAAATATGAACAGGGACAAAAAAAGAAAAATAGAAATAAAAACATTTGCAGCCCAGCCCCTGGGTGTTGGTTTTACGTGAAGAGACTGACTTGCAGCTGGATGACGAGTAGGGTATTTTTCTACTGAAATATTGATAGTAGATTACACTAAACCACAAACTATCTCCAGAAAGCCCATCATATCTAATCCTAATGGTGTTTTCTTTCCCTTGGCTGACTGCTACATTCATGAGATGATGGCTTTATTCTATCTGGGAGAAAAACTTTTTACCATACAGCTAAATTAACTTGTCAAAGGACTTCAAACTTCGGAAGCTTTTACCGCCTGATTCAAAGCTATTATTCAGGATTGAATGAGAAGGCTGTGGACTGTAAAAGCTGGCAAAAAAAAAAAAATAAAAATTTCAGCAGCATTCAGGGGTTGAATGGAGCACTCACTTTTTGTTCAGGTTGTGTGTGTTTCATTGAGCTGTCTCAGAAAGAGCTGGATTTTGGTATTTTAAAGCAAAGTGCTTCTTTCTGCTGCTCTGGAAGCTTTGACCCAGTCCTTGCTCTTTCACACACACTTGGTTATATTTAGTTTGTGCCAACCTAAATAACTGTCAACCAGCTTTCCAGAAATGTGGGGAGCACAAAAGAGAATGACCAGCAGCTAAATTGAGGCAGAACAAGAACACAATTAGACTTATTTTTATCCTTTTCTTTTAAAATCAGATCACAAACTATCTTACAGTCAGCTACAGCTTTCTCATGCAAATAAAAATGCCTGGCTTCAGGAGCAGCAACTTTTAGATTTTGCAGACGAGGAGCAGCTGGCAGAGCTCAAGCTTGGAGTCTTTCCTGATGCGAATCCAATCTACTTTGGGACAAATCTGGAATAAAAAGCCAAGCCAACAATTGCAGCCCCTGGAAGGGAACCCAGGGCTCTCTGGGAGCATGCAAACACATTCAGGATGTGACAGGATGGGATCCACTATGGCCAGCACAAGGAGTGGCCTTGATTTAGCGTGCCCTGGATGCAGCTGCCTAGAGCTGCTCCACAGGGAACACTGAGCACAGGAGCAAGCCTTAAACACAGCTTCTCACCAAGGCCTGCAGGGAGATTTTGCCACCCACCAGGGACCCACAACTCACTCTCCCGTTCAGAAACTGAATTAGAGTTCCTGAAGTGTTCGTGGAGATGCCAAGAGCTTGCAGCATATTGGAGTTCAGAGCACACAACCGCAGTATGGGGATCCAAGTGCATATCCCTCTTCTGCTTGGCGGGCTCCTCCTCCATTAGCAGGGACACCTTCCACTGTCCCAGGCTGCTCCAGCCCCCAGTGTCCAACCTGGCTTTGGACAGTTCCAGGGATCCAGAGACAGCCACAACTTCTCTGGGCACCCTGTGCCAGGGCCTCACTGCCCTCATACTAAAGAATTTCCTTCTAAATCACCTTTCCATGATCTGAGTTTAGATGGGTTTTGAAGGAACCAGCAGCAGAGCACCAAGGTGTTTTAGAGCTTGGCAGTCCAGAAGCCACTTGACTGCTGCCTTCATAATAAGGTACCAAGATGATCTCACAGTTTTAAGCGCTTGACACTAAAGTAGCACTGATAGATGATGTGTGCCGACAAAACTGCATGGACCTTTCAGATTCTCCAATTTTTCCCTCCTCTGTTTTGCTGCTCTAAGGGTTGTTTAATCTCATTTCATATGGCTCACTGCATTTCCTGAATATCAATATCTATCAAAAAGCACCTGTGCTTTGCATTTGACGAAACCTCAGTTGACCCGTTTTCCCTTTCTTATGGCAAAACCAAAACCGCAACCAGTTTTGGATTGGAATACACTGAAGCACTAAAATACCTCAATTTTTCTCTATCTGCTTACTAAAATTTGTATTCCTTAAGAGCACCTTCACCAAGTTCCTGAAAAGCATCAGAGCAGAGCAAGATGTGCCAGCAGAAGTGTCCAGAATAACAACAGTGGCATCAAAATAATGAGAGGAATGTCTGAAAAGTCTGAAGGGTTATACACAGACCCTGTTAAATAGCTGGGTGGAACTCTGGAATCTGACCCTCGCTTGCAGATACATTGTTTAATAGAAATGCAAGAAGTGAATGCTGGTCCATTAATGACAAAAATAAAGTTGAGAATGTATGAGGATGAGAGGTCAGAGTAGTCAAAAATCTCTGCAGCCCTAGAAATGTCTGTGTGACTATAAAACACAGGCTGAAAGGAGAACTATTTCCCTCTTCCAGGATCACTAGGCAAGATCAGGTCTGTAAAAAACTGGGAGACCCCTCTAGCTTTCTTCTACAAGGAAAAAAGAAAGGAAAAAAGGCAGACTTCCCATTCTGCAAAAGAGCAGATCACAGAAACCCCATGGTTTCCTGGACTAGACCCAAGGACAGGACTGACAAGGATAGGATGGAAATTCAAATGGAAGAGTTGTTTTTAAAAAGCTACAGGGCCATGGGGACCAGCCCAGAGCTGGAATTGAGGAGCTGATATGCAGATCAATAACACCCACACTGCAGAATGAGGGCTGTGTACCCCTCCTTTTGGGAGAGGAAGGATTTCCATAGGCTCCTCTAGAGGTGATGCTGCAAAGGGGATGTGTGTGCAGCCTAGCAGTGGGATTGGTTTAGGATGTTCACACTGTGATCTGCAGAGAAGAGGCACATGGACCTCAATTCATCCCTATCAGGAGCTGCTTGTCAGGTGGCCTGTTGCACATTAAAAGCTGAATTATCAGCAGAGCCTTTGTCTTGTATCCTGATACAAGGGGATGAGGGGCAGGACGTATTCTGCTCATACACAGAAACCAAGGAGCAGCAATCATGTGGTGGCAAGTGTGGTGGTTCAGAACTGGGATGTGCTTTTGTGTAACTGCAGAGGAGACAGAAGGTGTTGGGGCTTTTTTTCCTTGCTGGTCAAAGGAATCATAGAATCCCATTCAGTGCCAATCCCTGCCATGGGCAAACACACCTTCCACTACCCCAGGTTGCTCCAAGCCTGGCTTTGGTACTTCCAGGGGTGGGGCAGCCACGGTTTCTCTGGGCACCCAATGCCAGGGCCTCACCACCCTCACAGAGAAGAATTTCTTCCTCATGTCTAATCAAAATCCATCCTGCTGCAGTGGGAAGTATTTCCCCTTGTCCTGGCACTGCAGGCCCTTGTCCCAAGTCCATCTCCTGCTCTCCTGGAGCCTCTTTAGGCTAAAATGGGCTCTAAACTCCCTCCAGAGCCTTCTCCCTTCTCTCCAAGGTGAACACTCCCAACCTGTCTTCATAGGAAAGAACACTTTTTATCACCTTGCTGTTGGTAAAGCCAGACAGCTCTTTCAGGGGAGATTACTTGTTAAATTAACCACAGTGCTGCAGATGCTGTCTCTTTATTTTGGTTGTATATTTCAAAGAACAATTTCTCCAGCAAACAGTGCAACAGCTGAGGCTGATAAAACTCCTGGGTGCCATCATTATCCTTTTTCCTGATAGAGACTGTCACAGATTTACCATCGTGTTTTGGCTTGGAGGCTGGTGCTCTACAGCAAGCCAAAAATAAAATGGAGCTGGATAGCCTTAACACAACAAAAGAAGAATTTGGAAAACTAATGGAACTGCGATTATCAGACCAGAGGAAGGAGCTATGTCCAACACAGGTACAAGAATATAGTTTGGATGTGACAGGGATCTGCAGTGATACATTCTCCTGTGCTTAGCCATAGGGATCTTGCCACAAGACTAAGGATTTTGGAAGGTGGACTCCTGCACCATCACGAAAGAAGTTCTCTGAAGGTCTCTCACATATTTCCAAGCTGAACTCCTAGAGCATCCATCATTTTGGGGTGTCTCAGTTATTGACTGTATACAAATCCATCTCTGAAGTCACACCCCAAAAACCTCTCCTGAGGTTTTTCCTTGTGCAGAAGCCGAAGTCAGACCTGGAAACCTCTTCAAAGGCATCCTCAGTCTTTATCATGCAACTGTACAGAGTGTGAGGCCACACCTTTGGAAGGATACATACCTGCAGCTCCTGGAATGATGGAATCAGGAAGGTTGGAGAAGATCTCCAGGATCATTGAGTCCAACCCTGAACCCAGCACTGCCAAGCCCAACCACCAACCCACCTCCCCTAAGTGCCACACCAGCACGTTGTTTTAACACTTCCAGGGACAGTGATCCCACCACTTCCTTACATGTCTGCACAGCAACTTACCCTTGGAAATCGACTTTCCAAGCCATGAATCCCTCAGTCATCCAAGGTGCAAAGCCAACAGCCCTGGATATTGGATTTCTTCTGCTGCCCCACGGGGCAAAGCCAGCTACCACCGCCAGTCTCACCAGCCCTTCTCAGCAGCAGATTTCAAGGCTTAATCCCAAAATTGTAAGGCTGGTCCATGGAGTCAATGGGCTCTGTGTGCTGGGGCTGGTGGCAAGGATACCAGGTGAAGTGCTGGTTTTGGGATGCACACACCTGAGCATCGGGAGCAGGGGCCAGGCCAGTGGAGAACCACGGGAGCTTGGCAGCTTCCCCTCGCTGCCAGCCTGGACAGGACTGAGACCAGCAGAGAAATGATCCCTGCTCCCAAGGCATCCCATCTTCTGTGGGTCTTAATGAGCCAGCAGGACAGTCCCCCCTTACAGAACAGCAGCCTTACAGTTGAGTTTAAAGAAGCATTTTTGCTCTTCTGGACTTGAGCCCAAAATCCTGCTTGGAGTAACTCACATTCACGTCAGCAGAACTACTCCAGCTAAAAAGAAATTTCTTTTTTTTTTCTTCCCCCTTAATTAAACTGTTATTTTCTCAAATCAAATGGAAGCGTTCTCCTCATTCTAAATTAACAAAGATCACAGGTGAATGCTGCCAGTGAAATTAAAAACTGACTTGAGATAGCTTTGCTTTTAGCAGAAAGTATCTTTTTTTTTTTTTTGCTGGATGCCTCTTCACTGAAGCAACTGTTAGAACTGAAGTGGGGCAAGTTTTTACGCTATCAAGTGCAAAAGATGTTTTCTGTCTGCATTCCTCCTTCAGAAGAGATAAACCCAGCCTAGAGAAATGAGGATACTGCAGCTCCTCATGTCGTGGAGTGGTGACCATGCCCAAAACACACCCGTTATCCACAGCTGCTCCCTTTGCTCCCAGGGCCACCATGAGCTTTGCTGGCAGAAACAAGCCCTCCCTGTCACTCTTGGGCTGCTTTGCTCATACCAGGTACTGGCATTTCCAATGTTATTCATGCCCAGAAAGTCCCAACACCAGAAGAACAGCTCTTACTCCCAGCCCGACTGCCTTGAGGTCACAAAAGAACCATTTAGGTTGTAAAAGACATTTGGGATCACTGAGTCCAGCTGTCAACCCAGTACTACCACCACGTTCTCCACTAAAACACATCCACACAGCTGCTGAACACTTCCAGGAGTGGTGACTCCACCACTGCCCTTGGCAGCCTGTGCCAATTCTTTGCAACCCTTCCCATGAAGAAACATTCCCTTATATCCAGTCTAAGCCTTCCCTGGTACAGCCTGAGGCCATTCTCACTTGTCCTGTCTCTTGTAACTGACTCCCACCTGGCTGCTCCCTCCTGTCAGGGATTTGTAGAACCCTCAGCTCCCACCAGCCTTTATAAAACCTTTTGTTACAACCCTTAGCAATTTATTTCCATTCTGCCTGGGTGCTTTGCAGAGGAACCCTGGAGAATGGCAGAAAACAACTGTTAAAAGAATAGAGTGGAATTATCCATCTCCTGCTCATTAATTGACTTCAGATGGTACCAGCTTGCTGGTGTTTTTTCTGCATCTCTGGCAGGGAATGTTTTATTTGCTTAGTAAAGTTTTCACATGCAATATGTTGTTGCTGTTTTGTTTTGTTTCTGAAATCCCTTACCTATATATTTATTACAGACAGATATTATACCCTGGCAGTAAAGAAACACTGCAAAGTGCTAGTTAACTTCTCAGAGCTGCCTGAATAATTCCATAAATACGAGGGGACTGAAATGACAACAATAAAGGGATCTGTACTTTGAACAATAAATATGAACTGGAGCTCTGCTTTGGATTTGAGGCAGGCTGCAACTAATAGGTATTCAGCTTGTGTGGGCCACTGACATTTAAATAAACACATGTGCAGTCCAAGGGGGTTGGCTGCAGAGCCTCTTGTCAATTGAATCCAGCTCTGGGAACACTCAGAGAGTGGCTCAGGATTGCAGGAATTCCTGAGCTGTAGCCCTCGGTGGGATCTCTCCTGAAACCAAAAGATGTCCTCCATGGGGGGGAAAGAAAAAAAAAGAGGTGGGGGGGATACAAAGGGAATGAGGAGTAGGGGTGGAAACCACCCCAAAGTATGTGGCTTCAAAGAAATGCTGAAAATATTGATAAGAAAAATGCCTGGCAGGCTGCCCATTGCAATTGAAGGAGAACTCGGCTCCTCAAACTGAGATAGCTCAGCAACCTTAACAGCATTCCTACACTGCCTTGGGAAAAAAATCACCTCTAAACAGGGCCAGTTTATTCAAATGTGCAGAGCCAGGCCAGAGTGTACTCTGAAAACCCATTCCTAATGGGAGAGGAGCAGGCTCCCAGGCTGCAGCAGGTAGGATCCTGGGACCACACCTTTGTGCAGCTCCTGGAGCCTGCAAAGGCAGTTTTGGTTGCAGTGGCATCAGGTTTTCTGCAAAGGTCGCCCTAAAAATCAAAAATCATTTGGCAGCATCAGACAGACAGAGAGGGACAGGGCTAGGTGGTGCTCACCCTCAGCACCTCACACCAAAAACTGGTAGGCCACCGAAAACTGGTAGGCCACAGCACTTGTTTTGTGTGATTCTCATAAACCTGAAGCATTCAGAGGTCAAATAGTCTCCCTCAGTATTGCAGAAAGCATAATTTCACATCCAGGTGTCACCTTTTCCATCATCAGGGCAAATGAAGGATGACTCAGGAAAAAGGAGATATCAACTCTGGGGCTATCAGCCTCAGAATGAAGGAAGTTGCGAGTTTAAAAATTAAAATTAAAAAAAACCCAACAATAAACCAAATTTTTTAAAATCCAAAGAGGAATTAACTGAGCAACATATCACTGAGTTTAACACCGAGCAAATCAGTGGAGGCTGTGTAACATCATTACAGATAATTAGAAAACTGGGATGGAAGGAAACGGTTCTTTTGGAAGCTGGAATTGTGGTTCCTGGGGAATCCTTTGTGGCCATCAATGCATGCAGAATAGGTTCAATTTACTTGGTACCAGGTACTCTGGTTCCTCAAAAGCTTCCTTACCAGGGGCGCCTTGGAAATTTATCTCCCTTTGGGATTAGAAGAAAAGTTCTCCAGGGGTGCCTTGAAATTAATCTCTTTTAGGATTAGAAGAAATGTTCTCAATTGAATTCCAAACTGGTAGGAAACAGGAAGGGAAAGGTAGGAATAAAACAGTCATTTTTCGCAGCAGAGGGAATCCCAGGGGAATCCCCAAGCAATAGGGCTGTGGCATGTGTTGTTCTCAGAGACTAAAGGATGTGGAAAGGGGTATTTGGAGCAATTTGCAGAAGATAAAGAGAAAAATAATTACTGAAAGTAGCAGAAATTAGTGAGAATTCGAAAAAAAACCAAAAAAACTTCAAAGGACTGTGGGACATGACAATAAAAGAGAGCCCCAGGTGCAGTAACACAAAACCAGGCTGAGCTCACCAGAGCTCCTCCCTTTGTTGTTGCCACACAGCAGTAAGAGAATGCAAAGGAACCCTCAGTTCACTCCCAAACAGTGAGCAAAGGAAGGGACAGTGCAAGGAATTAATAGAATTATGGTTTGGGCCAGAAGGGACTGTAAAATTGTCCAGTGCCACCCCTGCCATGGGCAGGGACACCTTCCACTGTCCCAGGCTTCTCCAAGCCCCAGCGTCCAACCTGGCCTTGGACACTGTCAGGGATCCAGGGGCAGCCACAGCTGCTCTGGCACCCTGTGCCAGGGCCTGCCCACCCTCCCAGGGAACAATTCCTTCCCAATATCCCATCCAGCCCTGCCCTCTGGCAGTGGGAGCCATTCCCCTTGTCTTGGCACTCCAGGCCCTTGGGAATCAGGAGGTGTGTGGTGGTGGCTCCTTCTCACTGTACCACAGCACCTCCACGGCACATTACTAAAATGATGCAGATTACAAACCCAAAGAAGACCCTTTTCCCATGCAAATTGTCGACTTTGTTTCCATATATACTTGTGGAAGCCAGAAAAGTGAGCACTCTCCAAAGATAGTGAGAATAATGGAAGGTGAACCAAACAAAACCATCTAGAAAAAAAAAAAGAGAGGGGAAAAGCCCAATTAAAAGAAAGGCTCTGAGGCTGCAGCATGCCAGGAGCCAGCATAAAGCCTGGTTTTATCCCATTCAACATCCTCTGTCCCCAGACATCCCTTCCAGGCAGTATCAGGGAGCAGAGCCACGGGAGCCTTGGGCCTGCCCCTGGCCAGCTGCTCCCATTTTCACAGATTAACTCTGGATCCAGCCCTCATCTGGGCAAAAAGGGAAACTTTGACAGGAGGCTGGGAGAGAATGTCCAACATGCGTCCCTAATGCAGCCAGGGCCCCCAGAACAGCTCCCCAAACAGAGCTCCCAAAACCACTCTGATGGCCAGGAGGGTTTAACATGGGTGTAACTTCTAAGGTATGCTGCTGGGTAGGGAAAAGGAGTCTGTGCAGAAAGGGGATTTTTTTCCTCCCTCACAACTTTCTTGCTGGAGGACAATCAGGGAGAGAACCTTGTGTGTTAAAGTGTTCTGGAAAAGAGTTTAGACACATAAAACAAACAATAAAGTCACTGGAATCAATTACTTCTCATTAACAATGTAATTTGTGCCTTGTAAAGGAAATTAAAGACTAAATTTTTGAACTTGTAAGTGGTCACCCTAAGCTTGGTTCTTCTTCCCAAATGTTGCATTTACAAAGAGAGGGCACAGGGAAGAGCAGGGACACAGCTCTGGAGAGTCAGCATCAGTCCTATAAAGGGAGGTTTTGCCTCACCAAACTACAGTGGTTCTGTGAAGGAGTCAACACCTGGATCAGTTGTTCTGATCTTCGTGGACTTCCCAAAACATTTCCAGTCTTTTTCACTGGAGGGTCTGAGGGATCAGAGGTTAGGTCCTTGCCTAAAAAACCTTTTTGGGGTATCACAGCTTCCTGGAGTAAGATCAGATTCTGCCCCCTTAAGGTATAACAATTGGATTATTTTCTTTCCATGTTTTACCACACAACCCAATTTCTTCATTTGTCTACAGTGACCAGAGAGCTGAAATTATCTCAGCTAGGGGAACGCTTCCCTCAAGAACTGAACAGAGACAAAACCTCCAAAAGATGATTTTAGTCCTATGAGAAGCTTCTCTAATACCTGCAATATATTTTGGTGATGTACTGCTGTGCCTTGCGTTCTGTTTAAAGACCGGACTCATGCTGGGGAGCGTTATGTAGATTTGTTTGCACTCAGCTGAGTTCTTCCTAACCAGGAGGCTCTGCTGGGAATCCCAGGACTGTATTTCATTGTGATGGAAAGATGGTACCATTACACCAACACCAAAACCAAGCCCTTTTCCTCTGATGGTATGATTGCTGTTATCAGGGAGCCCTGTGATCCCTGCCCACAGGATGAGATGCTGCTGTACAAACCACAGGAGACAAGAAATTAAAAATAAGTCTGTCCACCCTTGAGAGAATTGCTCCTTTCTATCCTCAACAAGATAGGAAACCAAATTTAATTCAAGTCATAATTCCCTCACAGAGCAGCTGCAGCTGACTGCCTGTGGGAATTCAGGAAATTATGCTGGAAGGGAGAGGGCTTGAGAGTTTGGTGACAAGGAGTCAAATCAATCCCTTGTATGGGATTGAGACCAAACCAAGGAGCTGCAAGACTTTAACTTGGCAGGCTGGGAAAGCTGGTGGTGTTCACCTGGAGAGGAGAAGGCTCCAGGAAGAGCTCAGAGCCCCTTCCAGGGCCTAAAGGGCTCCAGGAGAGCTGGAGAGGGACTGGGGACAGGGCATGGAGGGACAGGACACAGGGGAATGGTTTCCACTGCCAGAGGGCAGGGCTGGATGGGATATTGGGAAGGAATTGTTTCCTATGAGGGTGGGCAAGCCCTGGCACAGGGTGCCCAGAGCAGCTGTGTCTGCCCCTGGATCCCTGGCAGTGCCCAAGGCCAGGTTGGAAAATAAGCCCCGGTCAGAGCTGCAGCAATCGATGTTACAGGAGCGCTGAGACAGAGAAACCTCTTTAGAAGCTGAAAGCTGCAGAGCAGCACTTCCCTCCCAGTTCATTTATTTCCAGCCTTTTCTTTTTTTAAGAGGGATTCTCCTGTGATCAGTTAGTCCTTGACAGTTCCCTGCTTTCCATAGGAAACCGGGCTCCTTCTCAGCCAGCACAGCTGAGACACAGCCTTTCCCTGGCAAATTAATTATAGGAGAGGGGTGGGGGCTGCCCAGCTCCTTCCTGAGGCATCCAGTATGGGAATCTTGGCCACGGAAGTTGGGAAGAACAGAGGGATAAATCAGGGGATTCACATGGGATTGTTGGCCTCCCCACTCAGCGGAGCTGTTTAACCCGTAGCCTACAGCCCTGACTATTTTTTACTGGAGCTTCTGGCCACAAGAACTTGTGACCTCAAAAAATAAAAAAAAAAAAAAAGTCATTTACAGATCACCTCAGCAGCAGAAAATACACACAATCTGTATGGACCCCAACATACTTGGACTCCCCTCTTAAGGATAAAGAGATGAATTTTCTAAGATTCAATTTACTGCTGAAAACTCCCTCTCACAAAAAATTAATTAAAATTATAGCAAGATACACGGCTATATGGGGAGGAAAAAATCAGATTTCACATTAGCATTTTGGTTTTAGCAGTTCAGCAGAGGATCTGTAGATTGTTAGAACCACCAGCAACTGATTCTTTTATTACCAGCTACCTGCTGAGAGCTGCCTGTGTTGATGTTTCACTGACAGCAGAACACTTCCTACACTGTTATTACCTGAAACCACTTGGAAAAATAACAAATCCAGGAGGCTGCCATGAAGCCATCCTGGAGATGGAGGCTGCCATCGGTGATGCTGACATTTCAGAGTGCATTTAGGACACCACATGGGGTTAAACCATCTGTAATAGTTAAAAACAAGTTCAGTCAACCAGACCACTGGAAGCCACAGTGCCTTCCAGCAGGTAATGGTGGGCTTTTTGTGACTAGATGGTAAAAATAGGGACACCCAGATCACACTGGGACCATGCCCTTCTCTCTGCCCAGCAGGCAGCCAGGAGAAGAAAATCAGGCATAAAGTAGGTGGGCATCCAGGGAAACCTCCCTGGGTCCCTTGAAGCCACACTGAGCCCACTAAAAATTTCCACATCAGCACAAGAGGGTTCCCCCTCAGCCATGTCAGAATTACTATTTACCTGAAGAATTCCTCACTAGGTGATTGAGTAGAGGTTGTCTCCACAGGTCCCTGAAGACATCCCTGTCCCAGACAGATCTTCAGGATGCTCTTCTCTCCAAGAGCACACTAGTTCTAGCTGTAAAAACACACAGTGCTAGCTTAATGGTTGGGCTTGGTCCCAGGAGCCTTTTCCAATTCTGTGGTTCTACAAAGAGTGGCCTGTGAAGTTTCTGCTTCTGTTTTCCACACCTATAAATTCTGTGGGCTAAAGGACCAGAAAAAAAAGAGCAGTAGAGAGAGCCCAGCTCCCGGGACCCCCGGCACAACAGAATTCCCACAGAGCTCTTTCTGCAAAAGGGTGTGAGCACAAAGTAGACACAGAACTGGCTACAAGCAGGAGAAGGATGGAAAAGGAGGATTTTCCAAAGGGAGTGGGGTGAGAAGGGATGCTTTTGCCAGGATTATACACCTGAAGCAGCCAACATGGTAAGAACAGCCTGGAGTGAGATGCAGGGGTACTGGGCTTTACCAGGCCCACGGTGGGAAGTGGGTTAGCACAACAGAAACATTCACAATTAATCCTGAATATACAACAATTCCTTTGAAAATGTTGGCTTTGGGGTATAATTCTTGCAAATGGAATAAGATCTCTTGGATCACTTGCCCATGATCCAGAGGTGATGGAGAATGATCCCACTGTCCCTCCTTAGGCCCAGATCCCTGTGAACTTGAGAAGGGAAACAAGGACTGATGTCTTCAAAAGGGAAGAGCTGCCCTGTTGAGTGGTGGATTGCATGATCTGAACCAGAAGCAAAAGGTTTCCTGCCCTCTCATCCCGCTTCAGGCCCATCAGTCTGTAGGACATCAGCTCCCAGCACCACAGGGAACAGCTCAAGGTCACACAGAGAAACAATACACACACAGGAAGGCAGAAGCAGGGGAGAAAAATAATTTAAAAACAAAAAGGAAAAAAAATTAAAACTAAGTGGCAGTGGTTAATTGTTCAGTGTTTCAGCTACTTTCTCCTCAGAAAAGAGGAGTTCATGGGGCTGGAGAACACTCCAAGGAGCAAGAGGAGGGCCTGATACTCTCAGTGCTATGAGAAGCTTCTGGAGCCCAGCATCTGATTCCGGTTCAGCCCTTTCAGGGCATGGAGGGTCCCAGGTGGGTCCCTGTCCCCTGTTCTGTTTTAGGGGACTGCTTTCAGGCAGGCAGGAGGTGCACAAATCCTGGAGTTCAGCATTCCCCACCTCCTGTCTCTCAGGTCAGTGGGACCATCTCCTGCACCCTATGGAGCCTAAGCACATCCATATTTCATGGGCAGGATCATACACTTCAGCTGGCATGCCATTGAGGGAAGGAGGAATCCTCCACTCTGGAATATGCTGTTGAGGACCACTACAGCCAAAATATGAGTTACTGAACTCAGCATCTTAAACTGGAACCACCAGGAGCCATGCAGCAGGTGGAAGCCTCTTCCCATCCTTCCAGCTTCTTCAAGAAGTGGAAGAGAGCCACAAGGCACCTGGACCAGGCCAGCATGGCTTGGAGCCCAAGCCTGGTGGGATGAGGGACATCAAAGCCACACCTGCAGCAGCTCCATGAGCCAGAGAACCTAGAAAGGGATGGAGGTGCTCTGGTACCCCAGGGCTGTAGAGAAAACAGCTCTGAAAATTGCATGCCCAGAGCAGCATTCCATCTTTCCCCCACCCCCTTCTTTGTGGGGATGGCAGAGTTGGGTTTATTCATCCCCTCTCCATTGATGGGCATGCGTCAGCGGCTGCACGGGTGTGGGAGGTGCAAGCCTCAGTCAAATCCCAGCATTTCATCTTAATAACACCTCAAGGGGTGTAGGCCCACTTCCCCTGGCAGGGAGAAAAAACAGCAGGGGAAAGAAATGATCCGTCGATATAAACTGAAAAGGAAGGGGGGGGAATCCAAACCCCACCCCAAAGCCTCCACAGCAGGAGGTGAAGAAAGAAACAACGCCTGGAAAAAATACATCAATAAATAAATGAATCTCATTTTCCTTGGCACAAGGAAGATATATCTCAGAATGATTGGGAGGGATCTGAAAGCTCATCCCATTCCACCCCCTGCCATGGGCAGGGACACCTTCCACTAGCCTAGGGTGCTCCAAGCCCCATCCAGCCTGGCCTTGGACACTGACAGGGATGGGGCAACCTATGCCAGGGCCTCGCCCCTTCACAGGGAAAGATTTCTTCCTAAAAAAGAGAATTATTAAGGATGGATGGTTGATGGTGAGGATGCTAGAGCAGGGATGCTGAGCAGAAGCACAAGAGAAGGAGATTGAGCTGCACCAGTCCTGGGGGAAGGTTAGTACACCACTTTTGTGCCACACAAAAACGCACAACAGTGGAACCAGCCATGGGTCTTGTGATGAACATCACAAAAATGACAGTGGTTTGCACCACAGGAGTAGGAATACAGAGAGTAGAGGACAGCATACATTTCCCATGGGATGAGGCAGAGGGTGCCAGCTCCCATATACACAGGAATCCTTTAGAGCAGGATAATGGTGACCATCCCTAGATAAGGAGCTTTTACACTTGAGTGGCCTCAAGAGGAATAGCACAGCCTGGACAGACCCACATCCCCAGCTGGGGAGCCAGGAATGCTGGCAGGAGCCCACTCAGTCCATTATGATGAACTTGCCCAGAATTTGGGGATATTCAGACACAGAAAAAGCTGTGCTTTGAGAACAGCACTCAGAAGGGAAGCACAGACCTCATGGAGGTCATAAAATCCCTCCATAGCAAGCTTTTTTTTTATGACCTCATGGAGGTCATAAAACCCCTCCACTGCTGGCTTTGCCACTGCCCCTCGTTGCCCAGCAGCACCAGCTCCACAGCCTGGGCTCGTGGCTTGCTGTTCCAGCTGGAACTGGGATGCTGTAAGCTCCAAAGCAGAGCCCCAGCCCAGCCTGGGCAGCAGGCAGAGCCTGAGGCTGGCTCAGGGCCCCCAGGGTGCTGCCACCCCTCCCACAGCCATCCACATGCCGCTGGGTGCTGGCTCCCAAGCCACGAGGTGCCCGTGCCGCACAGCCCACGCTCCAGCAGGCAGATGATGTTTTTCTGAATGCATCCCCATCTATAATGAGACATTGCTCACAAGCTGCGGAATAAAATGGAATAATAGCATCTCTTGGCGTTAGTCATGCTTTAAATGCGTACCTTTCAGAACAGGAGGGGATTTGATAGGATAATCTTCCAAGAGACACGTAGGAAGCTTTCATTGAGGGACACGGCCCCATTGGCAAATTACAGCTTGCTGCTCTTCGTGCCACTGCACTGAATGATGCTGTCAGGGGGGGACCAAACGTGCGGCAGGGGGGCCCACAACCCCCTGCAGAGTGGTTTGGGGCAAGACAACAGGATTTGGGAGTTTTGCCAGCTCCAGGTGCCACAACTCTTTCAGTTCCTGGTGCCAGGCCATGCCTGACCACAGCTACACAAGGGCTTTTTCTTCCCTTCGCCCTCCTCTCTGACTCCGGCATCCTCGGTGGATGTGCTCCCTACCCAAACAAACCCTGTGTGGCTGGAAGGGAGCATGGGCTGCTGCAGAAGAATAAACTCATTTTGCACATGTGGAACCAGGCCCCAAACCTCTGCAAGCAAGGAATGCTGCAGCCTCCCACAGGCACCACTCTTGGGATGCTTTACCAGAAGGGGCCGGGAGTGTTGCAGGGAAGCTGATTAGGCTGGGAGAATGCAGTTTTGCCCCAAAGCCACGTCTGTTTGGATGACCCCTGACAAGGAGCAGGAACCCACTTGCTGGGAAAGCCCAGCATCCTGAGGTCTGCCCTAGGGGAGCCCAGCGAGACAAGCTGGCTCAGCACCGGCACCACTGCGCTTTGTTTGGGAAGATTCATCACAGGATCTCAGTCCTGTGATGAGCAACTCATCCCTCATTTCTTTACCCACGTTTGAGGCATGCTAAAGACTGCCAGGCAATCTTTCCTGTGTGTTCAGAGAGATGGGGAGGAAATTTGGTTGCCAGCATTGGGGAACCAAATTGGCGTTTAACCTATTTCAGCCATGGCGCAGCGCAGGAGGGAAACAATTTCACACAGCAGTGTGGGGACGTTCCTGCAGCCTCCTGCCAACCTCAGAGAGGCTTCTGTGATGGATGAACAAAACACAGCAGAGGAGGCTAGGTGAGGCCCAAAGCCTCCTGTCCTGCCCCAGGGAAGAGCCTCTCAACCTGCCTAAAGGGGTTTTGTCCTTAGTGGCTGCCAGCCCCAGGCAGCTCTCACCCATCAGCTGGAGGTGCAAAGGCTCCAGCTCTGGTAGAAAACACAGGAAGCCTCCAGGAAAGCAAAAACTCACCCCATGCCCTTCTTCAGGGGCTTCTTTTATTTAAAAAAATGAAAAAAAAAAGCAAAATAGGGTAGAGAAAAGCAAAAAGGGGAGGGAAAGAGTCACATGAGGATGTTGCAGTTCTTCCAGTGAGAACCACTTCCTCAGTCACAAGGGAGCTGGCACCTCCCTCTCACCTCCTAAGATGTGACCAAGCCTGCACACCTGTGTGGCAGAAGATGAGGTTTGGGGGCCTCCCAAAGTCCTAGAAGGGGATTAAAGTCACCTTGTCTTCAAGTGGTGGACAGTTAAAAACACATGGTGCACAACTCAGGTCTCTTCTGAACTTCCAGTGGTGCCTCAAATCACCCCAAAGAAGGAAAAATCTCCATTTTCCTATGGCAGTGCACACCTGCTACAACACCAGTGCAAAAATTCAGAACAGCAAGACCCAAAATATTCCCTCTCCTTTTCTTTTGCATCCAGATAGTGAATTAATTTGGAACAGCAGCATCTAATTGATGCCACAGAGAATTTAACAGCAGCACTGATGATCCCTGCACACCTCCCTGGTCTCTGCAGGCACATCAGGCCCTGGTCCCTGCTACAGGAAACAGGTGGGAAAGCAACAACTTCCCCTTTAAACTAAATCAGGGTGAAAGCAAAGAATTAAAAGCGTTCCCTGCACATTTCCAAGCATGAGACTCCCATACAAATGGTCCCTGCAATGTTTAAACCATTTGGGCTCCTTCCTTATGCTGTTTCTAAGTTTGAAGAATGCCTGCTGGGATGATTAATATTCCTCCTCCTACACTTACCCGTTACTCCTGACAGCAAAAATTAAAACAGGAGCTTCTCTTCATTCAACCCCGGCCCACAGTAACGTGGTTACATGGGGAGAAGATGCTAATAAAAAAGGGGGAAGGTTTGTAAATTTGCTGCATTCACAGGCGGGAGAGGTGTGGCTCTCATTCAGCATCCCCGTGGATGAAAGTTCCCTCACCTCCTCCCGGTGGGATGCTCACACAACTGCTGGGGGAAGGCAGGAGCAGGCAGCCTCGGTCCGGGTGCCTGGTGCGGCCGGGATCGCTCCAGCCCAGCCCGCACCAGCTGCCACAGGCACTGCCTAGGAGCAGCCAGCATGATGGGGAACAGAGAGGAACCATCCCAGAGCCTTCCAAACTGAGCTCCTCGCTGCGCTGCTCTTTGTCCCCTGAGCTCTGCTCCTCCTGCGCCTTCCAGGGCACGTTTCACCAGGGATTAAAGTGTTCTCCTCAGCTAAAGCCCTGCTGGCACCTGTGCTGGTGGAGTGCCCGGACAGAGGTTCCACACCGGGGAAGGAGGAAGGCAAAAGCTCGGTATTGATCCGTGAGTGGCCCGGGCAGCCCTGCCCTCTGCGCCCATCCCTGGGCTGCCATCTGACAGGATGCAGGGGAGACCTTCAGAGCTGGGTGTTTTCCCCTCACTTTGGAACAGCTTGGGGCGAAAGGGGCCTTTGAAGCTGCCCCAGGACACATGAGGCTGACCTGGGCTGCCCTTCAGTGACACAGGTGCAGCTTTGTCAGGCAGGATCTACTTTGAGAGAAGGCTTGTTCTGCATGTGAGGTGGCCTTGATCTGTCACTACCACAAGACCTTCATGGGCTCCACCTCAAACGCATTCAAAACCCATCAAAGACTCTTCAAGGTTGTCCAGCATCCTGAACCTGAATCCTTGACAGGTATCCCTGCCATGCTTACAAAGGTTGTGCTCATCACATGCAGGCAGGGACCCCAAGTCAAAGCCCTCAGCTCCCTATAAAAATGGTTCTACATCCAGTTGGCCTATTTACTTTTTTGGGCAGGAATAGTGGTTTGCCTTTTCTTTGTTGCCCTTGCAAGGAGGGCTGGGGAAGCCAATTTTATTCCTGTGCTTCACCATGTGGCTTAGCTACAGCAGATCTCCAAATTCCAGAGGGCAGAGTTAACTCTGAGTCTGAAAAGCTTCAAGGGACATCGTGCAAGAGACACTTACACAACCCTAATGAGCCAGAGATGTCCTCAAGATAAATATATATATATATATATACTGCAAGAAACCATGTTAATTGCAACTCTTTCCCTTCAATTAGCTTCTCTCCATTTAAAAGAAGAAATGAGAGATCAGAAATTCCAGGCAAGACTAAGAAAATGGGTGTTCCACAGCAGCTGAATGGGGCTTGCAGCACGCTGGGAGAGTGGAAGGTGTCCCTGCCCATGGCAGGGGATGGAGCTGAACGAGCTGTGAGGTCCCTTCCAACCCAAACCATTCCACACTCCCAAGTGTGCTGCCCCGGGAAGGAGGAGATTCCCCAGTCCCATCCCCACCGTGACATTTGGATGCCCTCAGACTCCGCACGTCTTTAACAAATCGAGTTAATCACTGCCTCATACAAAGCACCTTCACGGGGCGGGTGCAGAAACGGCGAGGAAAAACAGCTTTCTTCTTTAATGAGGATAAAGATCAAAATGAAGTCAATTAAGTCTGCCGCTGGTGACATTTGTCTAAGCACATGAAAATTGGTATAAGCTGAAGCAAGACAAGTTGTTTGAACTCCGTGGGCAGGATTATTTCTTTTTTTTTTTTTTCTTTCCCCCCAACCCCCCTTCAAAATTAGTTTTTCATTATGCATTTTAGTTCTGTTTCCCTGCGTTACTGGGTAGGTTCAAGGGACATGTGGGACAGATTCCACTCGACAGTTTGTAAACAGCTGACGTGGGAGGGAGAGGGCACTCGAGCTATTGGAATTGTTTTCATTCAAAAAATTTTGTAAATTAATTCCTCCCCCAACTGCCTGCTCTAAACAGCGCGGGACCGCGTTCCTCCCCTCGGAGCGGCGCACGCAGACAGATGTGCCTTCTGTTCCTTCCAAACATCAAGGCAGCCTCGCTCGCTGCGCAAATGTCAAGGTGCTAATTAGCTGTAGCAGGAGTCAGGCGAGGACAAGGCGCAGCGCGGGAGCTTTCCAAAGGCTCCTCCGCAGTCTGCCAGCAGGAACAGGAGCAGGAATTAGGGCTGAGGTGTGCGGGATGCCCGAGGAAGAGCACCCACAGGCTCACACACTGACGGACCTCTGTGAGCAGGGACAAGGGACGTGCATGTCCTGTCCGTGCTCCCGGTGTGTCTTTCCCAGCTCAGGATATTCCGTGATTCTACGTCAATCCAGCTTGCGCGGAGTTTATGATCTGTTTCTGTGCTAAACCCCGGCCCCTTGCCCTCCCGGGTTGCACCAACAAATCGGATGTTTCCTCCTCTCACTCAGGGGAGCCAGAGTTGTTACATCCGCCACATTTCCATCGATACTTTCCTATCTCCATTGCCCCCCTCCCCGCCTTTACCACACCGGAATATTTTAAGCCTCAGGACAGGGATGTCGCTTAAGTCTTCTTTGCTCTGACGGTACCTGCTGACTATTCAATGACAGAGAGATTACCAAGCGTAATTACATGGTAAACTTCCACCTAGGAAAGTGGAAGTGACACAGTGGAGGTGGCACCTGGCTGCAGAGCCACATTCCCCGGGTGCCAGAACCTGCCAGAGGGAGGGCAGGAGCTCAGCTTGGGCACGGCTTCCCCCTTGACACATCTTTGCTCTCAGCCACCAACCCCAGCAGCAGGACCCGAGTGACCATCCTGCAGACCCAGGGATGTTCCAGCCCTCGTTCCTCAGACTGTTTCTGAACCTGGGTGAGAATACTCAGCCACAGCCAGAGCACTTTTCCACCAGGCATCAGAGCTCTCCTCTCCAGACTGGTGGGAATGAGAAGTAATTAAATGTTATTTCTCACTATTATTGCTTCCCCTGCCTCTGTGAGCAGCTGTCTCCTGGCTTTCTCTCACATTTGGAGCTTGCTGGAAGCATCCCTGGATTGCCCTTCCTGCTCTCCAGAAAGCTGCTTTTCCCAAGGACTCCCTTCTGCATCTCCCTGCAGGAAACACAGAAAGCGCTGCCTCTTCCACTGACTCATAATCCTTCCCACAAACATACAGATTATTTAAACATAAGCAGGGATTTCATGCCGAGTTTCAGAATGCCAGGGGCTGGAGAGCATTAAAATCCACCATTTTATCCTCAGCATGCCCAGGGCCAACACCCAGAAACGGAACCACAGAAACAGAGCAACAATCGCTCTTCCAGCCCAGAGATGGAGCCCAGTGCCTTCCCCTCAGTGGGAAAACACAAACATGGAGGGTCAGCCTGCTCCTGGAAGCAAAACCCAAACCCCTGTAGGGGCTGTAGGGTCACCTCTTTGACAGCAAAAAACCCCTAAGCCTGCTGAGGTTGTACCATGGTGCCCCAGGGCTGAGCTTGCTCTTTCCTTGGCCTTCTGAAAGTCTCAAAAAAGCTACATTTCACCCACACCTATCAGCAGGCAACAGTACAGCGATCCATAGTCCAGATCACCATGAAATAAGCTAGCTGGAATGCAAAAAACCAAAAAGAAGCCCAACAACAACAAAAAAACCAACAAAAAAAAAAAAAAAAAAAAACAAAAACCCAAACAAACAAAAAAAACCACGCAAGCAGAGACACTGTGAGATATTCCTAATTACAGGATCCAGGCAAACACCCTCTGAGACACCAAGCAGTGCCTCACACTCCCCACTGCACTCCCCAGACCTCACTCTCCCAGCAAGCCCATGGATCTGCACATCTATACCACCCTCCCCAGCAGGTCCCATCTTTCCCAGGGAGCTGTTCCCCTCATATCATCCTAAAAACACCAACAGAGCTCCTCACCTCCACCTCATGCAGCTCCAGGAGCATTAACAGCCCCTGCTGACACTACAGCACCACAACATACTCCCCAAAGCCTTGGGCTGCTGCAGCCCTGCCTTTCCTTTTAAACCTTTATTCAACAGTTTTTCATTGGCACTTGAGCCTGGGTGAGTAATGAGGCATCTAAGTAACCCCTTCCAGGCAGGAGTGAGGCGGGATGTGCTCACCCTCCTGGTCGGGGTGAGAGGGTTTTCCCTGCCCTCTTGTAAATCCATCTCTGCCAACACAGCAGCCCCACCGCGGAGGTATGGGGCCGTGCTCTGGCAGCTGTTGGGCGGCTGCTGGGCCACCAGACCTGCTGGGATGGGGTGCAGAACACCAAGGAGTGGTGGCACAGCTGTCAGAGCTCATGCGCCCCATGGCGTGGCACGATTTTAGAGTGAAAAGAAGGAAAAAGCATCTGGAAATCTGCAGCCAGGCCATGCTGCTCACTATGGTCACCATCACTCATTCCCAAGCTGCTGTGCTCCAGCACCATCTTTCCATTCCCTGGGAATTTTACCTGTGGAAAAGTCCTCACATGAAAACCCTTGGTTAAAGGTCTCCTCACGTGTGCTGTCAGTCCGCCTTTATCCCATTCCTGCCCTCGTTTGATTCCTCCCAATCAGCCCGACACAGGGAAGCTGCTGCATTCCCTCCCCTAAGCGAGGGACGGTGTTTACTGTCGACTCGGTGCTCGCCACCTGTATTTTCTCTTCCGTAGGTTTTTCTCATGATTCCAGCGCTTCTCCACGGATCCGTGACTCCCGAAGTTGACACCGTGCTGGAAGCAGCCGCCCCCGGCGCATCCCTCCACCCCATCCCCTGGCTCCTGGCCCCGAGGCACAGCAGCCGCCCCAATGTGGTCATTGTCACCCAGCTCCAAACCCGGCTTCTTTATTAGCAGGTGCTAAATTGCCGCTCCAGCTGCGGAATGCTAACAATTAACTCAATTAACATCTAAACAGATGCAATTTTTGAGGAAACGAACAACATTAATAACAACCAAAAGGGGAAAAAGCTGCAATTACAAATGTGGAAAAAAGCCCTGCGCGGCTACAGACAGGCGTGCGCTGTTCCCAGTGTCCCCTGGCGAGCTGTCAGAGAACGGCCGTCTCTCGGAGGGCTGGCAGGACGCGCAGCTCGGGATATCCATCCTTCCTGCCGCTGGATGTGCCAGGGATGCAGAGCCACCCGAACGTACCCATGCACCGGCTCCTCAGCAGCCTCTCCCACTAAAAGGCGTTTCCTTGCAAGCAAAATCTGCAAACCCCAAATAAAACACATCTCTCTGCCTCGCTCCGGATCGGTGACCTTTTTCTGCCAGGAGTGACCTCCTGCCTGAGCTCCGTGGAGGACACAGGGATATCTAATGGCAGGAGAACAACACTGAGAACGGCGCTGCTTAAAAATCACGGAGGCAGCACCAAAAAAAATTGGGTGAAAACCGCAAATTCAGCTGGGGCTATGTCCTGGCCCGCACCCCTCCAGCTCCCACGACCTGGGAATGGTTGTGGAAGGAGATGTTGCTACTCCAAATGTTCATAGAAAGGAAGATTTGTTGCTTCCAAAAAGCCTTTATTTTTACATCCCCATCTCTTCCCTGCCAGTTCGAGTCTCCAGACTGCCCTCCTGGTGTGTTTGGGTTATAACGAAACAGCTTCCCTAGAGCCATGGAATCACAGGCTGGTTTGGGTGGGAAGGGACCTTGCAAACCATCCCATCCCATGCCTGCCGTGGGCAGGGATACTTTCCACTGTCCCAGGCTGCTCCATGCCTCATCCAGGCTGGCCTTGGACACTTCCAGGGATCCAGGGGCAGCCACAGCTGCTCTGGGCACTCTGTGCAAGGGCCTGCCCACCCTCCCAGGGAAGGATTTCTCCCCAGTATATCTTCATGGACCATTTATCCCAGCCACCTGTGCTCCCTACAAACAGGGACAGCGACCCTTCGCTGGGACCCTCTGTGCCCCACAGACAATGGGTCCACAGTGGGCAGAGCCCTAAGTGTAGCTCTCTGCTAGTTTAATGTTCAGATTAAATTTTAAAGAGCATTTAATTGGCAATTGCTCTGGTCTCTCTATTTATGTACATCTCCCCGGGCCAGTGCTTTTCTATGGGCAGAGGGGGAATGTTATAAATGAAAATTTGTCCAGCCAAATTAAAAATGAAAAACATAAAATATTTATTTTGCCATCAAATTCTATCTAGCACACCTGGGTCGGCCATGGGTGTGCAACAAAGAGGTCAGCCTCAGCAGAGGTTTTCCTCTATGCCCACACACCTCCATCCTGGCACAAGCAGTTTTGATAGGGAAAATTCCCCCTGAGGCCAAGATTTCGGCAGTCAGTCTTTTCTTCCATTCAGAGTCCATATGTTAATAGGATTTTCTTTCTTGGTGATGAAGAAGAACAATTCAGTGTGGAGTTGTTGAATC
>QUSF01000098.1:389717-432833 GCA_003676055.1 Chloebia gouldiae | reverse complement strand
GTTGTTGAATCCCTTGATGAAGTTTACGGGAAGGCTGCATTCACATGGATCTGTCCAAGGATTTCCATGATATCCATCTCGGGTTGTTCCTGCAGTGATCGGTGCCTGGGGTCCCCGTCAGATATGGCCCATCTCCTGCCCGAGCCACATCCTTTCACTTGTAAATCGGGTTTCAACACACACCAGGTTTCTCCTGCCAGGGTGGGGGGCACAACTAATACAAACGTGTATACTCCAACAGATATTCAATATCACATATATCATACTACACATAACAGGGAAGAAGAAGGTTTACAAAGAAACTGGATGGGTCTCCCCTCAAAGCCAAACCCCTCCTCTCAGAGGCTGAGGATGTTCTGTGTTGATTTGTGAGGGATTTGCCCTAATTTTGTGGGTTTTAGAGATCGGTTGTTTGTGTGCATTTTCATCTCATTCCAGATGTCAGCACAGGGAAAAGGCAAAACCCAGACTTGGAGTTTCCACGTTCATTTTCCTTGCATTCAGGAGGAAAATAAAATGTGCTGGGACAAGCAAGAACATTCCCCCCCCCCCTTTTTTTTTTCTTTTTTATTTTTTTTTATTTCTTTTTTTTTTGTTCCAGCCAATTCTCAAAATTCTGTAATTACCATTTAGGCCATTTAGGTCAGGGGTTTCTAAAGAAAGGAAACTCCAAATTCCCGTGGAAGGACTCTGGTGTTTCACTCTGTTTGCCAATAAATTGGGATTTCATCCCAATAATACCTCCTCAGAAAAAGACTCCACTTTGGTTAAACAGCAAGAGACTTGGTGGATAAATTTGGGATTAAGGATACACAAACAAGCTAGATAGGATTTTGCCCTATCCCCAGTTTATACCCATCCTTATTTCAGTGTAAATAGGATTTCTGGAGCAATTCCCTGGGTCCTATAGCCCACATCATGGCCAGCTGTTGACAAATCCAACCCTCTGCTCACTGTCATCCTCTCATTTAATTTTTTATTCCCTGCAATTAGGAGGTCTACTGGAAACAAGGCAAACCTGGGGATAAAAACTGCCCAGGGTTTGGTGAAGTAATGCCTTCACCCAGGGTTTATCCTGGACAAGGCAGCTAAAAGAGACTCAAGACCTTTTCTGATGCAAATGCGATCATCAGTCTCCATTTCATCTTTATTTAATCTTCCGTTCAGCTGAAGTGCTATGGACTGGGCTGACTATTTGTAAAGTGCACGCCCAGGCTGTGCTCCTGATGCATCCTACATTCCAGGATCTTCAGCAGCATCCCAGGATTCAGGGATGCTCTGCAGCTTTTCAGGTAACACACAGAAAAAAACATGTCTTGGCACCTGTGCTCCAGGTGCTTTTCAGTTTTTTTCCCTCAGTGGCAGTGGGCAGTGACACCTGTGCAGTTATTTATCCCCAGGCAAGGTTTGGGAAGGGCTTTTCCGGCCATGGGTCCATCCTAATTTCCTTCTGGATGGGGGAGGTGGAGCCTTACACCAAAATTTCCCAGGGCAGGCATCAGCCTCCCCCTCCAGGCTAGCAAACCCCAACCCTGCCCAACTCCCCTCCCACTGGAATATTGAATAAAGAGCTGCAGAACCCTGCAAGGTAAGAAATGTTTGGAGGGGGACTGAAAAAAACCCAGGAAATATTGGGATTTTGGCTTTTCAGAAGCAGGTGCTTGGAGGGGGTCTCCCTGCTGGCCCTACAGGCAGGAGGTGCAGCAGCATCCCTGGCTTTGCCTGGACACAGTGGATGAGTTCATCCCCATGGAATCCCGAGCTCAGTCAGCCTGCAGAAAAAGAAATCAATACATGGACTGAAGGAGGGAAGTCTTTTTGGCCAGATAACCCCTCAGACATCACTGGATGGGTGTGGAGCTCCCCTATAGCCTGTGGGTCTGATGGGGTCACCCTACTGCTCACCCATCCAAAACCACACATATTCCTGCCTTTTCCCCCCAAAACCTGCTTCCAGCAGAACCCAGGAGTGCCAAGGAGCTGCTGGGTTAAAATCTGGATAAAACAACCATGTCACTCAGCAAGGAGTCTCCAGCAGAGTGGTCTACACAAACACACTGACAAAACCTGGGTGCTTTTTCAAGCAATCATGAAAGTTGTGCAGGATATGAGCCAATTCCCATCTCTTTTAGTATCCACTTACTCTCCACGCCAAAGCTTTTTGGAAACCCTTAACTGGTAGCTTTGAAGCATTTGGAAAAAAATTGGTTTCCCCTTTTCATTGATGCACTGTCTCTTTTTTCTGCCAAAACCCACTTTTTTTTTTTGCCAAAATAAAAACCCACTAGTGTATGAAAGCAGAGTTCATCCCCCAGGGAGGGCAGAGCTAGCAAGTAAGAGCTGACAGAAATAGAAAAGCTTCCAGGAAATAATATCTTCAGTGCTGTTTTATCTGCTCCATCATCCTGCAGTTGGGTAGAGTAATTTTACCAGGGTCCAGATGAGCCAAATTAAAGCTTTCTAATTTTCACAGACCTCTTCAGAAAATGTGTGGTGTATAGACATCACAGAGACCTCGTGGAGATGGTGTTGGTGCTTACTCCCTCCTCTGGCGACACTGACAAGCCTGGCTGTGATTTGCTTTGCCACACACGGGGGTTTATTTCAGGTCCCACATTGCCCTCAGGAGCATGGAGGTGTCCACCAGACCATCAAACATCTCCAAGAAATTAATCAGCTCTCTGTAGTTCTTTAGGGAGGGACAGCAGACATTTCCTGGCAGGTTTGCAGAGTAGGGATGGTAGGATTGACCCTGTTTGGCTGGAATTTTTGGGGCTGAAAAAGCAAGCACACTACAGACATCCAGCTCTCCAAGTCCAGCACAGCTCACCAAGATTTTTTCACCAAGGGGGCAGAAGGAAAACACCAAAAGAAATCCCCTTCCAAGGAATCGGGACAGAGTCACATCCTCGGTGACCTGAGGACTGCAAGCACCCACAGTCCTGGCTCCCCCCAGGTTTTCTGAATGCCCATCCCAGCACATTGGAGCTCTCCAGAAGAGATAGACAGGCAGGGTGCCTCTTGCAGGGCAGATGTCTGGGAGGTGTTTGCCATCAGCTCCTTCCCAGCGGTATTTCTGGAATGCCAAGGCACACGAGGGAGAGCTTTGTCTTAGGGCAAGAAGGGCTGGCTAAAAATGCCAAAAGAACCCCAACCCAAGTTACTTTGAGCCCACAGCTTGCTGAGGGTACAGAGGTGACTTTGTGAGAGGGGGAGTGAAGCCATGGGGACACTCGCTGCCCTCCTGCCCTGCTTTGGGTGTGCCAGAGGGTGGCACCAGCCTAGGGACATCCCAGTCAGCCCAGCACATCACCCAGTCCCCCGACACCAGAGTGGGAAATCTCCCAGCCTCAGCTTTCAATTAACCTTTCCCACAGGGAAATCCAGAGGTTCCCAGCTTCTCCCCCAGCAAGGACTGGGGAAAACCTGGCAAGTCTGACTTACAGATGCTGCTGGCATGATTTCAGAGGGTGCCAAGCTTGCCCCCATGACTGGGGCTCAGCAGGGCTGAGATCGGGGGGGACGAAGCCCCTCTCCATGGCAGCTTCCCACTCCGGGAGAGGCTCTCTGGAGAGATGGGCAGCAGGCTGGGCTGGGAAAGTCCTGCTAGGACACGTGTGCTCTTTTATGGCTCCAAAGGGAACATTTCTCATTATCTCTCCTCACTATTTAATTAATCTGCATTCAGTAATGAACCTTGAAATTTCAATTAAAAACATAATTACTAATCAAGACAGGATTGAAAGCAGTCAAGGGCTCTTGATAGCTTTACAGTGGCAGGAAGTTTGGGTTTATGTGCTCGCATGTCGAATTTTGGGTTTGTGTGCTCGCATCTCTTCATTTTCGACAGACTCACGGTGGTTTGCCTCTCCTCTGGCGCTGGCAAACCCAGGCACGGGAGGCGCATCTTGAGCTCCCTTTCTGCAAAAAACTACAGGGCCGCAAAATATACCCAAAAAAGGGGGAGTTACCCAAAAAACAGCAGAACAAATAAATAAATAGACGTCTGTCCTGGGACATCGTTGCTTGGAGCATTGTTCAGCGATTAAAATCTGGGGAAATGGAGATCTGTGTGTCCTCATTAACGAGGCATGGGCGCCTGGCAGCAAATCACAGAGCTGGGGGATGAGCGCTGCCCCAGGAATGTCAGAACAACCTGACCCAGCGAGGCATCCCTCCCCATGCCCCAGAGAGATTCTCCTCCTCTGGCAGGGCTGGTCACGCCCTGTTGCTCCTGAGTTTGTCCTTCCAGTGCCGACATTGGAACATCACTCCCCTGGCTGTAAATCCTGAGGTAACGTAGCTCTTCCCCTGGTTCCAGTAACAACTGGATCATGGTCATAAATCCAGTGCAAAAGTAGTGGAAGTAAGCAAAATAGGAAGGGGCAAAAGAGAAATTAATTCTGTGCTCCCTGAGTTGCCTGTGTTCTTTAGAATAGATAAGAATAATAAATATATTTGCTGGAAGATAATAAAATTAATATTTTATTTTTGCTTTGTTTCAGAGGAAAACTACACCTCCAGCAAGGTTGCAGGAGGATGAGGAAAGCTCAGGGGGCAGGAGACAGAGGAATGCCAAATGTCCTGGCAGTGCAGCCTTCAAAGGGAAAGCCAGACAGTTGAAGGCAAAGCTGGATTTTTTTATCAGCTCCCCCAACTTTTGGGCTGTGGTTTTGAGTGCACTGCAGGTATGTTATTTCCCTTATCCAAGATCCCATGCTGACTGTAGCCCTCTGCACCCAGCAGATTGAATTGTCCCTCCCAGGAGGTATCTGTGGGATGATGCTCTCCGGATGTCCAGCACTGCTCCAGCCCAAAGCCCTTTCTGACCACTAAACTCCCATTTGGGAGCAGAGACACAGATATTCCCTTAAGCCCCTCCACAAATAGTTCAAAACTGTGAACACAGAGAGTGAATGGGAGTTTAAGCATATCTCTGTGCAGTGCAGGTAAAAGCCCCATCACCCCAGCTGCCTCTCCAAGGAAAACACAAATGGAAAAGGGTAAATGGCAACTCTGGGATCAAACCCCGCTTATTCCATACGCTGTTTCAAAAGCCTGGCCAGTCTATAACTATGATAATTAGGTATAAGCCACAGAGGTAAAATTCACAGAATAAATTATTAATCACAGGTTGTTTGCCCAGGATCATTGAGAAAGGAGGGAGCATTCTGAAAGCTCCAAGAGGCAGCATTTGTGATGCACCACCACAAGGTGAGGTAGTGCACAACCCACAGCCCCAGGATATTCTCCTCATTCCCTGCCCTGGGTTAAAATTGGGATGGGGTATGTCTCGTTCACGTGCATTGTGTTCATGTGCCCGGATGACAAGGGATAGAGTGACAGGACAAGGGGAATTGCTTTAAGCTGAAGGGAGGTTAAGGTTGGATATTGGGAAGAAATCCTTCCCTGTGAGGGTGGGCAGGCCCTGGCACAGGGTGCCCAGAGCAGCTGTGGCTGCCCCTGGATCCCTGGAAGTGCCCAAGGCCAGGTTGGACACTGGGGCTTGGAGCAGCCTGGGACAGTGAAGGGTGTCCCTGCCCATGGCAGGGGGGTGGGATGGGACGGGCTTTGATGCCCCTTCCCGCCCAAACCATTCCATGATGACCAGCACGGTCATGTCATGGCTATGGAGAGAGCAGGTGCCTCCCAAGCATCTCCCCAAAAATCCCAGCTGGCACACAGTGAGCATGGCCCTGGGCGGATTCAGCCTGTTCAAGAGGGGCTCTAAGCCCACTCTGGGGCCTCTGCAACTGCTTTGTACCTTTGGTTGTAGTTGTGTTTCATTTCCCCAGGAGCTGCCCACCCTTTCTGTAAGCCTGGCTGGGCTAAGGGCTCAGAGATGTTCCCTGGCATAGAGAGCTGGGGTAATTTTCAGTGAGGTCCACACCCAGGATCATGGCTTTGAAAAAGGAGGAAACACGGGAGCTTGGCTCAAAGGAACAACACTAATTGCCTGAGCAGGAAAAGAAAAGAGCCTTTTTTTTTCCTGGTAGAAGGCATCTGATAAAAGCCTGAGACCAGTGGTATTTATATTAGCAGATTTTACATCCTCCTTGTGTGTACTTGGACTGTGAGATATAAATCAAAGCAGGAGTTCATTCCAAGAACAGTTTATTTTTATCAGAGAAGTATGTGCTGGCAAATCAGATATTGGTATGTTGATTTTGTTGGTTAGGTGTGATTTGTAATAGTTCCTATTGTTTTATGGTGTGTTTCACTTAATTTATCTAAGTCATGGGTTTAGGGGGTTATTTTGTTGTTGTTTTGCTCCATTTAATGTATATTTTCTTATGGGTGGTTTTGCATTTTAGTGGTTGGCTGCAGTCTTGGAGCACTTTAATATGAAGGAAG
Organism: Chloebia gouldiae; assembly: GCA_003676055.1. Taxonomy (NCBI): domain Eukaryota; kingdom Metazoa; phylum Chordata; class Aves; order Passeriformes; family Passeridae; genus Chloebia; species Chloebia gouldiae. The sequence goes on along the minus strand of QUSF01000098.1, from coordinate 426,479 downwards.
AGCCTGAAACCATGAAAACAAATCCTAAATGGGTTTGAAATCAAACATTCCCCTCTCTAAATGGATCTGTGTGAGGTGGAGAGCAAAGCAGCACAGAGTGCTTCTCTATCAGCGCTCCTTGAGCAGGGCAAATCCTCAGCAGGGTTTGGGAAGCAGCTGCATTCCTGGGAGCATCCAGAGGCTCAGTTCCCAGGAGGCACATGCAGCAGGGGATGTAAAACCACAAAATCATGGAATATCCTGGGCTGGAAGGATCATCAAGCCCAACTCCTGGCCCTGCACATCCCAAGAATCTTCTATGAATGACCAGGAAGGGAACAACCCAGAAAAAGGCTGAATTCACAGCAGCCAGGTGTGTCCAGCATCCCTCCAGATCTCCCTGCAGCTTAGAACCAGGGTCCTCAGGAGCCTCTGCAGTGGAATTTCAGCAACTTCAGCAATTCCCTAAGCCTGGGGACTGCTTGCAGCTCCATGGCAAGGAGAGTGTGTCCTGTTCTTTAGCTAGATGCCCACAGCTGGTAATTAAAGCAGGGAACAAGAGAGAAGATTAAAAAAAATTACCTTCTTCAAGATATATGAGAATATAAACTCAGAGCAGAGATGTTCCTATCACCACCTACAGGGCCCAAGGGACAGCTTTGCCCTAATGCAGAGTCGGATGTTTCTCCTAGTGATGGATTTGGATTTGGAAGGTGAGCAGGGAGCTCAAGAGCTCCCAGAGGAGCACACAGGAGCCTCAGGGCTGCTGGCTTCTGATTTCCCCAAAGCCTCTCCAGCTGATGGGGGGCAGTGAATGTCCCCCAGCCCTGGCCAGGGGAAGGCTGGGGAAGGAGCATGTGGCCAGCAGGGTCTGAGCTCCCCCGCCAAAGCCACATGGGCCCCTCTTGCACAGCTGGGCTGGGCCTTGCCTGTCCCACCAGGGAGGGCTTTGCTGCCCTGGGGGGTTCTGAGATGCATTTTGGACTCTGCCCTGGCAGGGGTTTGCTGCTGTTCCATCCTTCCTGTTTGCCCACAGATCCTTTAATTCCAGGGGTCCCTGGTGAAGGTATCCATCAGGCAGGCCAGAAGGATCATGGCTCTGCTCTGATCAGGAATTTGTGACTCAGGGAGAGCAAGGAAGAGCAATGCTTGGGGCTGTGCTGACCCAAGAACCGCAAAACCATGGCCAGGAGGAATCTATTTGCAGGCACTCCAGAAACTTTTATCTCTGAATCAAAAAGAAAGGTAAAATAAATAAATAAGTAAAAGCAGGGCCAAGGAGGAATTTTTTAAAACACAAAAACGGAAACATGCAACATGAAGACTCCATATCCACTCTGGACCCAAAGCTTCTGTAAGCTGCTGCAAACTTCCCGCAAAAGCAAGGAGAGACTTTCCCATTTCAGGTTTCAAACCCTCCACAGGGAGCTTACCCACCCCTCAGAGTGAGCCCCAACTTCACTGTGGAGGAAAGAGCCACATCCATTCCAGTTAAGGTAATCTCCTGCCTTAATAATTCATGGGCTGCTTTCAGGAGAGCTCAGAGCTCTGATGAAAGCTGAAAGCTTCTGTGCACATCTGTCAGCAGCACCAATCACTGCCTACCTCAAGAACAGAATAAAAATCGGTGAAAGCATTTTGATTAAGCAACAGGGTCAAGTATTGGCTCCTTCCAAGCCACAGAAGTCACGTCTGGCTTATTTACACATTTTTCCTCCCCTAAAGTCATGCAATTAAAGGATAATCCTGAAAAGAAGAGAAAGATCTTGGGCTGAAAGCCATGCTACCTGAGAGATACACTTCTAACTCCAGAGTGCCTTGTGGAGGTTGTTCCCAAGGAGTTGTCCTTGGAAACAACTCCTTGGATGGTTTGCATGCCCGCTTCCATATTGCCCCCCATCTTTACTCTCATTCCACTCTTTACTTGTCCTAATTGCATTAGTGCTGGTGGATATTATCCTAGGGAGCCTTGGATCTGTCAATTAACCTGGCAGAGCCTAAAAAACACAGCTGGGAGACTGTGAAATGGCAGAGCTCATGGATGCCCAGCTACCCCAGCTGCAGGTCTGATCCTTTACTATTCAAAGACATCCTTTGCTGTAAAAAGGTCAGAGTGGACAGGGCTTAGAGCAACCTGGCCCAGTGGAAGGTGTCCCTGCCCATTTCAGGGGGTGGAACAATATGAGCTTTTTTGTCCCTTCCAAACCAAACCAGTCCATGATTCCTGGTTAAGGATACACCTCTGCTGATGAGGAAGTGTTGGTTTCTCCCTTCATAGCCCAGACACTCCTCTTTTCATTTTCTCACCACACCCACCCCTTTCTTTTCACACACCTTTCCCCATTTTACAAGGAATTCTGGCTTTCAGTGGGGTTTTGTAATCCTTTATGAGCCTGGGCTGATTTAATAGGATTCTAAGAGATGACTGAGGAATGGAGACAGGCATCTAGCTGGGAGAGGAAAAGTCCTGTAAACCAACTTGTGGCTGTTTGAGAAGCTGGGCTGAGTACCCTCAAGACACAGGCCTGGCCTGACACACTATCAGGGCTCTGGGATCCATATTCCAGGGGTCAGGAAGATCCCAGGTGACTGTCCCAAAAGATGCAAGCAGCTCCCCAACTGCAGCAATCATTGGAGTGGCACAGGCAGAGCAGCCTTTGAAGTTTATGAAAACTCCTCTAGGATCCTGCCAGGAGGTTTTCTCCATGAAGATCCATCTCCCAGAGTCTCTGCCTGAGGACAAATGCCATGCTGCTACGAATGTCCCAAGCCCCCAGCCTCCAAGACCCTGACTGCTGTCTGCTAGCCCCTGATGTCCGAGCCAACGTGGGATTTGTGGAAGAAGCACATTGTGGCACCAGGAAAATTGTGTCTAATTACACCAAAAGCCCCCACGAACCTCTCAGTGTGGCTCTGACTCCATGTCACACTCACAGACACTGTACTTTTATTTCAGGCAGCAGAGAATAATCTTGCAGTCAATTACTCCCACTTTCGGCCTTTGTGCACCACCAGGTATTTCAGACAGCATGAAAGACACACTTAAAATATTCTGAATGACTGCTCCAGGCTGTTGCAAGCAAGCACTTAATACAATGCACAGGGAAAAAAAAAAAATCTCTCTTTTCACTGAAGGAGTCAGTGAGCTGCATCCGTGATGAGGCAGGAGCTGATCCTGCACAGCACTTGGGCTGGAACAAGGGGGCTCAGCACGAGGGATTGATGCTGCTAGAACAACATCCACTGACACTGCACAGTTCAGGGCTACACTGAATCAGTCAAGTGACGATGTTCCTTTTTAATTTCACCTGCAGCAGAGGCAAAAAAAGAGCCAGGAAAGGAACAAATAGCTCAGAGGCAGCCAGGGCCAGAGTGGGGAGGTGCAGAATCCTGCATCAATAGCTCCAATAAACACTGATTTTGATTTTTCCAAGCAGCGACAATCACTGACTTCCTCTCCTAGCAAAGGCAAGGTGACACACGACCCCACACAGGACAAATAAGGAACAAATGCAGAGGCACAAATGGATTTTTTAGCAGGAGATGCAGTGTTAGCTGGTTGGTTTAGCACCTGCATTCCAGCCACGCTGCTAGGAGCCAGCAGAGATGGTGAGGCCACCACTGTGCCACCAAATGAACCCAGGCTGCACAAGCATCCCATTTCAGTGCTCTCTCCATTGATCCCCAACTGCTTTACCACCTGCTGCAGACACAGATGTCCCAAAGCCGGGGTGGGGATGCAGGAGGGCAGGATTGGTCATACAGCAGCTGCCAAACCTCCCCTTTCAGACCTGACACCTTTTCTTATCATGATGAGGAGAGGGACTGAACATGTGGTGTCTTGAACCCCAGGCGGGAGCAGGTCTGACCCCAAATTATCCTTGAGCACCCACCCCCCCCCCAAACACACAGCAAGAAATTCCAGAAGGTCAGTAGCAAAAGAAGTATTTTCTTTTGAAAGGAGGTGGGAAATTTCAGAGGCCTTTCAAAGCAAGCAGAAAATGTCTACTTTGAAATGCCTCTTGCCATCACTTAAAAGAAAATACTGAAGTGTCAGCTCCATGGCTGGATGTACAGACAACCTTTCATGCCATCAAAACCTTCTGACTCCTGCTCCAGCATGCTATAAATATCTGTGTGCACAATTAGCAGCTTTTGGGGCAATCTACAGAAAATCACAGTCCATGTAAAATCAATAGGATCAGCTTTCCCAGCTGCAACAGCAAAGGTCAGGGGAGATCAAAGCAGCAGATCTGGCCTCAGGGATGGGTGGCAGCGGCAGCTCTGCAGCCTGGTGATGCTCGGGGTTGCCTCTGCTTCCACGGGGTGATCCCAAGGCTGTGGGCGCAGGGCAGCACCCCCCCCAGCAGCCTGCACCCTCCCACTGCAGGGGCACACGTGCTCCTCTGCTCCTCTGATTAAAAATGCATGGCAGCCGTCATGGCTGAGGCTCCCCAGCTGTGCTTTTAATGTTTCATCCATGCTGGCTATTTAACCAGAGAGGATCTATTACCTGTCTCTCCAGCTGGCTGCTGCCCCAGAGCTGGGATGACACAATCTGAGAAGTTTTCTCCTTTCTCACCCCTGCACAAAGGACATGCAAAGCTGACTTCATAAGCCAGGGTTTGTGTTGCATTGTGTTTTATATCTCCTCCCCCCATATGGGTCTTCAGGTCCCCCTCTCCTTCCCCTCCTCCCCTTCCTATCTGCCAATCACCCTGGTGACGAAACCCTCAATGATCACTCCTAGCCTCAGGCTTTAGCCCATCACCAGAAACTTCCACCAGAAGCCTCAGGCGAGGGGCTGGTGCCTGGGGACTTCTCCCCCCCCCTCTCTCCCTACTGGAAGTCACCTGAGTGACACCCCGGTTCCCACTCCCTCATTAGTTAAGTTTCTTCTCTCCCCTGGTTACCGCCCCAAGTTAAAAAGAGGAGCACATGGGTTCTCCTGGGCTTTTTGGTGGAGACTTCCCTTCGGTGCTGTTGTTCCCTGCGCGGGTTTACAATAAACCGGACTGCAGTCTGCTTCAAGAAGACGGCTCCTTACATCTGTTACCGCCGTGTTGTACTTCCCCCATTGGCTCAGGTGGGTTTTCGACCCACGGACCGCGACTCTCGCCAACGCACGGACGCGCGGCTGTAGGGCGCGGTTTGGGCTGCCAGCCGGTGCCCAGGAGCTGGGCTAGCGGCTTCGCCAAGGGATTCCCGCGGCAGCTTTGCTTCAGCCTTAAAACAGTTTGGGGGCCAAAAGCATGGATGGAGGCTGAATCATAGAAACACTGAATGGTTTGGGTTGGAAAGGACCTTAAAAGCCCATCCCATTCTACCTCTGCCATGGGCAGGGACATCTTCCACTATCCCAGGTGGTTCCAACCCCTGTCCAACCTGGCCTTGGACACTTCCAGGGATCCAGGGACAGCCACAGCTGCTCTGGGCACCCTGTGCCAGGGCCTCCCCACCCTCACAGGGAACAATTCCTTCCCAATATCCCATCCAGCCCTGCCCTCTGGCAGTGGAAACCATTCCCTATGTCCTGTCCCTCCATGCCTTGTCCCCAGTCCCTCTCCAGTTCTCCTGGAGTCCCTTTAGGCCCTGGAGGGGGCTCTGAGCTCTCCCTGGAGCCTTCTCCTCTCCAGGTGAGAACCCCCAGCTCTCCCAGCCTGGCTTCAGAGCAGAGGGGCTGCAGTCCTTGGAACATCTCAGTGCCTTCTCTGGACTCTCTCCAGCAGCTCCACATCCTTCTGCTTTGACTCCAGAGCTGGAAGCAGCTCTGCAGGTGGAGTCTCACCTGAGTGGGGCAGAGGGACAGAATGCCCCCTCCCTTGCTGCCCACACTGTGGGATCATCACAGGGCATGTTTGCTTTCTGGAGGTCAGCACTTATGACCAGGGCATGTCCAGCCTCCCATTCACCAGCACCCCCAGGTCCTCCCTGGCAGGGCTGCTCTCAATCCCTTCCCCCCCACCATTCTCCTACTGATCCCAGGGATTGCCCCAAACCCCTGGGGAATTCTCTGTACATGGGAGAGACCAGTGCAGGTCTCTCCTGTTCTTCCTCTCTAATCTTGGCTGGGACAGGGAGATGGAGCCTGCAGTGTTGGTCAGAAAGGAGAGGGAAGCTCTTGGGCAGCTCCTGAGCAGCCTCTGGAGCATGCTGGCTTGCTCCTGGGTGTGTGCTTTCCTTAGGTTGGAAATAGAGGGTGCATTCTATCTGATGGGGCAGTTATATTCTGTTTATTGGGCAGTTTTCTTTATCCCTTCCACAACCCATCCTCCCTGCGGGAGGATGATGGGCCATTGAGTGTCACTGCATGGCTGAGAAAATTCCATCATCCCACTGTGAGATGCTCTGCCCAGGGGGAGGAGCCAAGCATTCCTACCTGGATATAATCAGAGATTTGGAAGATCATAGGCAGCCTTTTTCACTGGACTCCCAGAGGAGGACCCCGCCCATCTACACCACTGCTCAACCTTCAGAGGAAGACCACCCCTTTCTACAGGATCTCTGGTCCAACAGAACCACATCTGTCACTCAAGGAGGAATGAAGCCACCATTTAATGGGACTGCTGTCAATACCCTGACCCACAGGGTGTCAGGTCCTATTCTGACTCTGTCAGTGTTGTTTTGTATTACTGCATTGTTTATTTTTTTTCATTTTCTTCCCCAATAAAGAACTGTTATTCCTGCTTCCATATCTTTGCCTGAGAGCGCCTTAATTTGAAAATTATAGCAATTTGGAGGGAGGGAGTTTCCATTTTCCATTTCAGGGGAGGCTCCTGCTTTCCTTAGCAGACACCTGTCTTTTCAAATGAAAATAGTGCTCCAGGTTGGAGCACGTTCCCCACACATTCGGCAAGGACCATGGCAGTGACAATCCTCCAGGATCTAGATGGAAGGGAATGAAGCTCAGCCCACAATCTGCTCGGAGTCCATCAGAGCCATCATTTTGCATGAGAAAAAGGACAGTGTGTTCAAAATAGAAGAGAATAATTCCAGAAATTACTTTTCCCCCTGCCTGAGATGGCTGGGATGGGCCTGACCACCGCATCAGGCAACTTGAACGGCTCACTGCTCTCAGGGCCATGCAGGAGCTTGCCCTGCCAGCACTTCCTGCTGGGCAGAATTTTCCTTTACAAATGTCATGGAGCGAATTGCTTCCTCGGGAGGCTTCCTGCTGATTTGACACAGAAAGCCTGGCATGTGCTTTTTCAGGGAGGATGTTTGACATTGGAAGCCATTGTGGAACGGTTTGCAGAAGTGAAAGCCCAAAAGCAGGAGAGAAAAGGCTCTGCTTAGGGAACACCTCAGGATGGGATGATTTCCAGGTCAGGTGCTGATTCTTCAAGTTTCCATCCCCCAAAAGCCACAGGACTTTGCTGTGTCACCTCTAACATTTTGAAGGCAGTGGAGGTTCGTGCAAAACTGTTCTCCCGCAGAGCTTGTTGATAATCAGGTGCTTTATTTTGGGTAGAATGATCTCTTTTGGTGCTCCAGTCACACCATATTCACCCTTCTCTTTCCATACCTTTAATCTTCTCACCCTTCCAAATAAGCTGTTTTCCCCTCAAGTATCTCCATCCCTTCCACCCAAAATGTATCAACCAGACGACTGATGAGCAATTAACACTCACTGGAAAGCTGCAGTTGACTCTTCTTTACATTAAATCACTCACTACAAAAGGCACATTATCCTGTCCATGTAAAAGGCAGATTATCTCTTTTTCTGCTGCTTGCTGTTTTTTTCAGGTGAACAATATGAGCTCAGCCTCATTTCTGACCTTGGTGTGCACATCCCACTGGAGCATTGCATGAGAGGAGTGGCTCACAATCAAAGGGAGCGGATGCCTATTCCCTGGCCAGAAGGAATTACCAGGAGAGGCTTGAGCCTTTGATACTTGGAATAAATTGTCACGCAGAAAATCGAATGCAGAGCAGCTCAGGGAGAGCAAAGAGCAGAATGTTTTTTTCTAGTGTCATGATTGGGCACAGCAATGCTGAGCCTCCAAGAGGTGCCAATCTCTTGCCAGGAGATGCTGAGAGGCTTTGGTTGAATGCAGGCTGTGAGGAGGTGTGCAGGCTTGTGTTGCAGGGTTGGGAAGTGGAAAATGAGGTTCCCTGACTTGTCTGAGGTTTGTCAGACAAGTTGTCTGTCTCATCATGGGAAGTCACAAACTTCTCAACACTCTGTTGTTTTATGTGTTCCATGCTGGGAGAGGCAGCATGGCAGACAACTGAGGTCATGACAGGAAGCACCACAGCTGAGTGACCATTTTCCTAGACCAGACTTCTCCAAGTGACCTTTTGGTATTCCCAGAATTTGGTTGCCCACTGTTTAAGCCCCTTGGTGGAGTGAGTGAGTTTCTCTTAACACAGCTTCTCCGAAACACTGGGATAGTGGGAAGATGCCATTTTGAAAACCACCAATGTGACTTTGGAGCTGCAATCTGGCTTCCAAAAGCCTTTTAAACAATCAACATCTGGAGATAGTGGACACAACACTCTAGGCCCGGTCCTCCACATGTGAAACCTCCCACTGAGCTACTGAGTGTCCCCTTTCTAAGGGGTGACAGAGGATTCCAGGCAGAGCCTGCAGTTTATACAGCAAAGAAAAAGAAGATTGTTATAAATGAAAATTTGTCCAGCCAAATTAAAAATGAAAAACATAAAATATTTTTTTTACGATCAAATTCTATCTAGCCAGTCACAAGGAAAGAACAGAGCCGAGCCCGGGGTCGGTGCTGGATGTGCAACAACGAGGTCAGCCTCAGCAGAGGTTTTCCTCTATACCCACACACCTCCATCCTGGCACAAGCGGTTTTGATAGGGAAAATTCCCCCTGAGGCCAAGATTTTGGCAGTCAGTCTTTTCTTCCATTCAGAGTCCATAGGTTAATAAGATTTTCTTTCTTGGTGATGAGAAAGAACAATTCAGTGTGGAGTTGTTGAATCCCTCGATGACATTTACAGGAAGGCTGCATTCACATGGATCTGTCCAAGGATTTCCATGATATCCATCTCGGGTTGTTTACGCGGTGATCAGCCCCCGGGGTTCCCGGATCTCTTCAGACATGGCCCATCTCCTGGCCGGGTTCTAATATACAACAGGTCTCGCCTGCGAGGGTGGGGGGGCTTCTAATACAAACGAGCATAATCTAACATGTATCCAATATTACATATTTCATACAAGAAATGGCGTGAATTATGTTTACTATACATAACAAAGATGTAGTTGTGCATGTCTGGTCTTGTGCTCCTGGATCCCAGACTGGAAATGTCCATGACAACACAAGACAAACACAGCAGCAAATATGTAAATATGTATGTGCTCTGCTGGAAACTGCACAAAGCAGGGAAAATGTGGAATTGTGGTGGCACTTTTCACCAGACATTCATGACACTTAGGGATTTTCCACTGCAGATACACTGAGAGCCTGTAAATCTAAAGAGAGTGAGGACAGCTGCTGTGAGGTACAAATTCCAAGTGTTCAATATGGGGAGGAGATTTGCTAGTCTGTATATTCCTCCCATTCATCAGCTTGGAATCATGACCCCTTAAAGAAAAACTTGGAAATTCAATTGCTTCTACATTTTAAAAAAGGGGAGAAAAAAAAAAAAGAGGGGGGGGGGGGGGTGGTGAGGGGGGAAGAAGAAAAAAACGAAGAGAAACCAAACAGAAAAACCCCACTGAACCATTTATTACCATTAGCCATCCCTTCAAAATGTGGGTGTTCAGCACCTGGCAGCCTATTTTCCAAGGATTATACAGCAGTACAAGGCAGGATTGCCTCCAGAGCCACTCGAAGGGGAGTGTCAGGACAGGCTGCTCTGATAAAAGGGAGAAGAGAAAGGAGAAAATGATGGGGAAGAATGGCAGGGCGTCTAACACTTTGCATCTAATGCCTCCACATGGCTGCAAGTGCCATGGCAATTTGGCCCCGATAACACGGATGGAGAGATGTTGCTAACATATTGCTTCCTTGTCAAATGTCTCACTGGTTTTGCAGCCAAGTCTCCTGCCAGCGAGGCCGCAGCAGTGCCTCTCCGCTACTTTCATATGCAAAGAGGTTGTTAACTCAATTGCCAATAAAATTCTAGTGGGTGGAGAGGAGGACATCTGCCTGTCTAGTCCTGTGCTTGCCAACATGGTTCTTTTATTCCTCCAGAAGCCGCGAGCTCTGACTCGAGCTGGTATTTTGACAAGCATTTCTGTTTTCCTGACACAATGGGCAAAGTGGGCACAGATCTTGTGTGCCACTCAGAATATGTTTTCAGCGCTGTGATTTGCATCACTCCCTGGATGCAGCAGCTTGGAGAGTGAGGTTTGGTCTGACATGGAAATGTGCCGCCTCTCTACTTGTGACTGTGTGAGGACAGTGTGGGGACAATGCTCTGCAGGGGCACAGGGCTCAGAGAGGCTCAGAGGGGCTTTGGAGGAGGGAGGAGAAAGGATGGGGATGGCACTGAGGAAAACGAGTTTTCACATCAGGGACTGCACCATCCTGTTATGTTAATGACACAACTTTGTGCTGCTGCAACCCCAGGGGCCAACTAAGCCAGGCTGCAGCCCCCTGAGGATGCTCCTCCAGAGAAATGGGGGCTGATGGGGCATCAGTGCTCTTGGCATAGTCAAAAATCCACCTTCAAGTGAAACCGCAGCTGAAAATGAAAGATACTCAATGACTGGAGATGGCAGCCTGGTCACCAGGAGTGGGGTAGGTGGGCTTCATCCCTTGGGACTTGTAACCAGATTTTCCCAGTGCTTTCCAAGCCCAAATCCCAGGTAATCTCTGCTTTCCTGGCTAAGGATGCACCACCCCCTTTGCAACATGGTTCAACCTGCCAGAGGAGGACAAGCAGCCACAGGGATTTCTGCAGGATAGGCTTAGGCACATCAGACTGTACAGATGGCCAGAACCAGAGTCTCTCAGGTATCACACAGGGCACAATCAGCTCTCCTTCACCCTCCTCTTCCCCTAGCTTGCCCTGCATGCCAACCCTGCTGCCAAGCCTCATAAATAATCTCTCAGCTCTCCAAGCACCACTCCATGGAGGGTGGGGAACCATGGTCCAGCTGCTCCTGCAGCTGCCCAAGGGCACAACAGCCACACTGCTGCTCTGCCTGCGCCCCCAGAACCATACCTCTCCCCTGCAGGGGACCACAGACCTAAACAATGGCTAATTTCATGCCTTTTAAACCAGATTCTCTTTAGTACAGAAAGAAAAATAACAGAGAAGTTATGTTTCTTATCTCCCTGGGGAATGTCTCAAGACTGGAACTGTTTTATTATATGTGTTAGTTTGACATGTGAGAAGAGAAGATTGTGATCTGAAATCTTCAATGAGAAGGGGGTTAGTCCTTCCCTGCATTCATAGATAAATGACCAAGAAGAGATACGTGTCACTTTGTTTTCATTTATTGGGCTGAAGGTTCATCTCCAGAACAAAAGATCAGGAATTTATTGTCTTGTTAACTGTCTGGAGGCTTTTAATAAGGTGCTGTGTTACTCTGACCATTTTACCATTCTGTAATTTGATTATCCAGACGTTCTGGTTCTTAATTGATAATTAATTTGAATAATGTGCAAAGAATTGAATGATGGAAGGAAGAAAGAAACAGATGGTTGGTCTATGCAGCTAGAAAACATTTAACATGGGTAAAAAAGCATTGCATTTGGAGCATAACAATATACTTTGTTCATCTCTGGGAAGAGACAATGGCATATGTTGTGGCTCATGTCTTCAAACTTCTGCCCTCGTTACAGAAAAGAAGGTAGATGGCAAAATGTGTGAGGACTGGAGAGCTGGCAGATGTGAAATCTGACACTGCTGTCCCTGGAAAGAAAATATCCAGGCCATGCCATTTGTTGGAAGTGGTGCTGCCATGGACAATCTCAAATTCCAGTTCTCCTTTAATGTGCGAAGCGGTTGAAGACAGGGAGATGGAAAGCTGCAGCATCAGGGGCTCTGTGTGGTTGTTTGGAAGGGATCTGTGTATTTTATGTTCTCAGATTAATTCCTTGCCTCTGAGTATGTTACGAAGACGATGCAACTCCAGGAAACAGAGAATAGGGAAAATGGCACTGAAACACCACCATTGTCCTTACCCCCTGCAACACCACTCCCTAAAGCCTCACTGCCCCTCCCAGCCCCTATTCCCACCTTCAAAATTCCCACCAGCCTCTGGATAGGATGTGGCTACCAGGGTTTCTTCAAAGGACACCAACCCCTGCCAGAGCCTGTGCTCAGCAGTTTGTTCCAGGAGGGAGCCGTGGGCAGCTGCTCTTGACCTTTTCCCTTCACCTCCTGACATTCCAGGCTCCTGATAGAGAGTTTTTCAAGCCATGGCCTCCAGAACTCTTTCTTCTGGGGTTTCTGGCTATCACATGGCTGAGGCTCCTACAACTATGAGTTTTATGAAAGCATCTTTTCCTGGAACCTACACCCACTTTTTTTTTTTTTTTCTGAAGGGATGCTACTTAAATGTATTCACTCCTCCTTCAAGGGCAGACTGTACTGACGGAGACAGCAGTGAGAGTTATGGCTGAAAGTAATTCAGATTCCAGGAGGGAAATAGGAACAAACAAGCAATGCATTTTCTCCCATCCACCCATAGTGCCAAAGGCCCAAAGCCCTTACCTCGCCGGAAAGATGAATCAGGAGCCCACAGACACGTTTGCTTTATTCTATGGACAGTGCCACACTGGTTCTGGGTCTGAAAGCAGCAAAGCTCTCTGTACAGTGCTCTTCCCTTCCTTTCTCCAAGCTAAATCCCATTTTATATGTGGAGGATGTGCAGGAGAACTTATCCCCACACCCTTATGTCCAAACCCGTGCCCAGTGCTTGATCTCAATTCATAAGCTGTGATTGCAAAAGGGGTCAAGCTGAGGTGAGCAGGATGGCAGGGGGATGCCCAAGGTCAAACATCAAACACAATATGTTTTGGTAGGGCCTACAGAAATAATTCCTTCCATTTTTTCTGGCTTTCCAACCCAGTGCAGTAAGGAACCAAAGAACATACTGAAGAGGCTCTCATCGATGCAAATGGATTGCAACATTTTTTAAAGGAGTTAAATTTGCAGCCTGAACTACTTGGCAGAATCTCTGAAATCATTATTCTTTTATTCATAGCAGTAATAAATAATAATAAACCTAAACATCCCAATGGTCCCCACACCTCCTGCATCTCCCTAGCTGCAGATCTCGAACATGAATAATAATTACAGCTTATCAAATCAGCCCATGATTAGAGACAACAGAAAGACATTTCATATTGTTAACTTCCTCACACAAGATGGGAAAAAATCAGGTCATAGGGGTATTAAAAATTTATATCATAGCATTTGACTTGACTTGTCTCTTAAAAAGGAAAGAAAGCCAGCATGTATTATGTATTTAGGCAATTCCTTTTAAACCCTCTCCCGAATGAGCACAAGACAGGCCAATAACTTGATAGATGGATGGCTCCATCCAGCCCCTGTGCATATTTTATACACACACTCATGTGAAGACACTTACTGGGCACTCACACCTATATAAAACATCATATACATACACAGAGAGAGGTATAAATCTATTTATAGCCCTTAGCTGAAGGCAGATACAGAGCTAATGTTTAAAAAAGAAAAATATTCCTATGCAGAGATAGCATCTTATTTCAATCTGGCAGCTTTGGAAGAGCAACTTTTTTGCCAATTTTTTGTGGAGTCGCAGCAACCTCAGCAGAGCTTGGTTCATTAGCTGCCTGATTCCTGTTTGAGTTTGCTGCTTGTGTTGTTTGTTTCTCTTTCTTTAGGTCATTTTTCTGGCTTCTGTGGTCCAGAAAATACCTTGACAAGGGTAAAAAAAACAAGTCCTTGATGACATAGAGCACAGAGGAAGGAGTGGAATAAATCAAATCAAGAAAGAGGCTGAATTTGCATCTCGTCTCTCAGGAGATCATTAGATGGAACAAGCTCCTGTTTGGATGATTTTCAGGACCCACATCGTGCCCTGTCTACCTACTGGGGCTGCACATTTGCTCTAGGCAGGTCCCATCCCATCCCAGGCCATCCCATCCCCTGTCCTGCCAAAGATGTGCTTGAGGACCTGCCTAGTTCAAGGGGAAAATGAACAATTTCAGTCAAAGCTGCCCAAGGCTGCCCAAGGTGCTCACTCCAGCTGATGGAAGAAGAAGCCTCCAAATCTCTCTGGATGCCTCCTCGTTCCTTGGAACCTGGCTCAGAGTTTTCTCCAGCCCATTATAACTGTTCTAAAACCCAGCCAGAATCCTCACACCACTCAGAAAAATCCTTCCACATGTTTCCATGCAAAAATTCCCTTTTTATGAGAGATGCAGTTCCATGTCCAAGGGTGTCAGCACCACATCTCTCCAAAATGCTGCTGGAAATCTTGGAAAGGCAGAGCCTGCAGAGTGCTGCAGCAAATGTCTCTGTGCACATGCCCTGGCACCAACCTGCTTTTTCAGGAGAGGTCAGCACATTTACATAGATGCTTTAATAGAGCAGCCACCGAAATCTCCTCTAAGATGTTTTGAAAGCTTAAAAAAACCCTTAAAAACCGACCAAACCCCTCAAATATATTTTTTTCAACATCTGCAGTCAATGAAATGAGAGATGCAAATCTGCTGTCATTTGCATGCAAATTTTCTTTACATCAAATCAGTGACAGAATGCACAATAAACACACTTTAAATTGAAATATTCCACGTTCACTTCCTCCTAGCCTTGCCTGCAGCTGGGATTCAATTTTCATGCACAGCTCCACACAGGTGACCGTCCTCCAGTGGCTCTGAAGCCAGGAAGAGTGTGGGAAAGATGGAATTACAGAGGCAAAGTAATTGCAACCAGCTCATGACTCAAAACCCAGCTGTCATGAGAGAGAGTAAAGATGAAGGTTCTTCAGAAATAAATGCTGCTGAAAGAGTCTGTATCTGTCTCAAAGCCTAAAGCATCCTTTATGATAATCACTAACATTTTGATCACAGGGAAATATGATAATCGCTCGCCCCAGCATCCACGCAATCAGGAATAATAGCAAATATCTCTGTAAGGCTTGTTTGCTTCAGGCTTGGAACAGCTCAGCCTGCGTACGGCATTGCTGCAGGGGAGGGCAGCACTCCCAGCATCACTGCAGGGCTGGGCCAGGCTAGCCAGCCAGGGAAGGGGCTGCCTTGGGCCGTGTGGGGAGAACACTGGAGCTGGAACAGAGCTGGGCTCCCCCCAGGGCCAACAGCCACCTTCTTTGTCCCATGGCCAGCTCCAGCTCCAGGCCTGTACATCCCCATTCCCCACCTATTCCCATCTCCACCACCAGCCCTGTGTTAACCCCCAACCCCATCTCCCTCCTCATCTCCATCCCCATTTCCATCCCCATCCCCAACTCCATCCATCCCCATCTCCATCCCCTATCTCCACCCCAAACTCATCTCCATCTCTCTTCTTCATCCTCATCCACTTCCCCATCCATCCCTATTTCCATCCCCAACTCTATCCCCATCCCCGTCTCCATCCCCATCTCCATCCCCTTTTTCTTCCCATCTCCACCTCTATCTCCACCCCCAAACTTTTCTCCATCCCTGTCCCCATCCCCATGTGTATCCTCATCCATCCCCTTCTCCTTCATCCTCTCCCTCTCCATCCCTTCCAGAGCCTGCTGGTTTCAGCAGCGTGCTCCAAGCTGTAGCTGGTGCATCACTTTTCCTACCAGGGAAAAACCCTTCCTGCTGTCTGCCCAAAACCTTTCCTGCTGTAATTTAAACCCTCTCATTCTTGTCATGCATGGTCAGCTGAATATTTGTCTCCAGCAGCTCCCAGCTCCCCTCATCCCCATGGCACTGCACATCCACTGAGTCCATCCCAAGCTTTTCCAGGGAGTGCCCATTCACCGGGAGGGCAAATCCAAGGGAGATGCTGGCAAATCAATCCCTTTGGTTTTAACAGCCCAAGGCCATCTAGGAACCCTCTGGATGCCTTGGTGTGTTGTTCTCTGATGCTGTGGGAGCAGGAAGGTTGCCAGGGCTGGTCCCAGATGCATGGCTGGAGAGGTGATAATGTCTGGAAGTCACCTGGAGGGGTGGGAGCGTTTGGAAGTCACCTGGATCTGTCTTGGCCCCTAAGCAGCCACAGCTGCTCAGTAGCAAAGCTTCACCAGGACTCACACACTGTTAAAAGACTTATTTTCCCCCAAGTTGCTCAGCGAGGCTGCAAAGGCACTCAAGGCTGGTTAGGAAGATCTCCCTGGAAATTAAGCACTGAATCCAAATCCGCCTGCCTGTGAGGAATGAGATGCCATGCGAAATCCAGCCTCGGGCACTTCTGAGCTCCTTCTGAAAGTCCAGGTCACCCCAGACACAGGTCAGTGAAACAGAGTTGCACCTTCCTGTGCTCACTTCTGCACGTGGCAAAGCCTCTGAGCCCAGGAAAGCGTGGAGGGCACACTCTGGACAAATATCAGTGGAATTCCCCCCAAAACGCCACTGCTGGTGCCCACTTGTTGAGCCACTGCATGTGTATTTTGAAGGGAACTTCTCCATATTGTCAGAATTGCTGAAAAAAACCCAGCCCTGAAAGGGTCCCAAGTGTATCTGATTCCTCTTTTTTCTGCAAGAAGAAATGTCCGGGATAGAGCAGTGAGGTGTGAAGGAGCATCATCTGCCTCTGTGGGAATGAATGTGCTCTCCTGTGCACTTTCTATCCAAAGGCCATTTAAAATACAGAATGGCTGAGCTGCTTTCTTTTCTCCCAAGAAATTACAAGTCCTGTTTGAGACCCCCTTATCTGGCAGGTGAGGGGATAATTGGAAATGCCATGGTAGAGCTGACATGTCTGGAGATACAGCAAGGAGCAGGAGGAACATCTCAGAGACATGCACAAACTTAATAAATGGTGTGGGGAAAATCTAATAATTGCTTTGCTGTCTCAACTGCTTCTTAGTTGATAGAAGAGACACTCATTTTTCACTGTGTGTCCACTGTTCTTTAACCCTGTGAGAGCTCCCATAAAACACCCATGCTCCGACATGTCCTGAGTCAGCAGCACATCTGCCCAAGGTCTCCTTAGCAAACCTCAGCAGCTGCCTCTGGAAAGACCCAGACACTGCTGGCTCTGGGTCAGCCAGAAAATATTTCCTCCCTGGCTTATGTGCCCAAAGGCTTGAAAAATTATATTTGTGGCCATCTTCCACCTTTTCTGTTAAAAATAAAGCTTGAGTACTGCTCAGGGCTTTCTGGAAAACAACCAGGAAAGCACGGGCACCAAGAATCTGGAGGGACGCAGGCAGTGCCCTTCTGGTGCTTCACTCCCGTTTCCATTTCCCCTCACATTTGTTGGGCAAGAGTCTCCAAGGTCGAAATCCAGAATCTGGGTACAAGGACAGATCCCCATCACAGAGATCCCACAGGACATGGTGGGCAGAGCCCTTGCTCTGAAGGTGATGTGCCAGCACAGGCAGTTATTCCGAATGAGGCACAATAAAAGCAATTCCAGATCTGTCCTCGTGCATGAGCAGGTTCCCCTGCCCTTTGGCCTCCCATGGAGTTTGCATTTTTATGGTAAAGCTTTTTTAAAAAATGGTTGCACAACCTCAAGCATGAGCACCTGGCTGGCTTGGAAATAGTGTGGCTCTTTATCTGTACAGAGGCTGTGGACAATTCCTCGATGGACGTGTGGAGGACGGACATAGAGCCACACAGGCTTTCCCACCACTTATGGAGCCACCCTCCACAATGGATTTGAGGTCACTAGCGGGGATATTTTGGCTCAGAGATCCCCAGTTTGTGCACAATGCAGGTTCATGGTGGGTGTGCTTCCATGGAATCATGGAATCATTGATGTTGGAAAAGGCCTTGAGTCCTACCATGAATGATCACCACCAATAAACCATGTCCCTAAGTGCCACATCTACTCATTTTTTGAACTCCTCTAAGGAATGGTGACTCCATTCCAGGTCCTGCATGATCCCTGCATGCATTCCCCATGGACAGTAGGGAAGAGGCAAAGCCCAGTGTGGAGAAATCCAAACAGCTGGAGCAGAGGAAAAAAACATCTGCCCTTTTCCAACCTGACTGCTCTTGTATTTGTTTATTAAACACAGGTTTGGGGAAGAAATGCCTCGCTCTGGTGACAGGCTGTGTTTCCAAGGTAATCCTGGAGTACAAGGCAACAGAAGAGCCAATTTTCATCCCCACAATTAGAGAGAGCATGTTAGCAGATTAGCATTAAGCAACATTTACATACTGTGATGTGGTCCTAACCATATTAAGGGCTTTCTCTGTTGCCCTTCTCAGCACCTTTCAGCAGAGGCAGGACTGTGCTCACAGTCCTGCATCAGGTCATTAGGATTCTGGAATTTGCTTTCCCTTCTTCTCATAGCATGCCAGTGTCTTCCCAGAGGTAAGTTTAAGAACAACCTCCCTCCACCACTCGGGTTTCCTTGGGTTTGCTCATCACTGGCAGTAGCTCAAATCCCAGACTGGGATGCCTGGCAGGGACTGGGCATGGGATGGTCACAGAGCATTCTCAGGTTCCTCAAACCACCTTCCATGAAATGCTCCATCTCTCCTTCCCCTCCCCCCCTCAAAAAATCCAGCCATGAGCCCAGCCACTCCCAGCTCCTTCAGAGCCATTTCCCAGGTTCCCAGACTTAACAATCGAGGCTGCAGACACATTTATTATCTTTTTTTTGCCATGCCATCTGGCATTTGTGTATCAGAAGAAGATTATATCTATGTCAAACAGGGGGGAAAATATCTCTCCCTGTAACAGTTGTAGAAGCAAGGGGGGAAAAAAAAAATACATTAAAAAATTTAAATCCTATGGACCATATGGAAGATTTTTTTTTCTTAAGTGATCTATCTTGAGCAGTTAGGAGGTGTCACAGGCAATGTGCAGCTCCTGGGCTCACTGGGAGAGGAGCAGGGTGGCAGGGTCACTGAGTTACCTGAGTCACTGCCACTGCCACCCCCTGAAATAGCTGGGGAATGTGAACTACCCCCCTCTCCTCTCGAAAATGGGGGCAGAGAGGCAAGTGAGAGGAGAGGGAACAAAGCAGGACAGCTTGCAGCATGCCGAATGAATCAGAGCAATGGCCTTTCTTTGCCTTTCGGGATTTTATCATCACCCGTCTTGCGAAAGCAAGAGGTGTGAACCCGCCATGGAGCCCAGCCAGTTTGCAGTGCCTGCTCCATGCCTCCCTGTGCCGGGATAGTGGAAAATTACCACCTTCTCCTGCCAGGGCTGCCACACGGGCCTTGGCAGGGCTAAGGAACCAGCCCTGGCACGGCCTGGTGAGCACCGAGAGCAGCCAGCGCTGCCACCGTGTCCCGTGGGAGGTGGTGACCAGGGTGTGCCCGGGGTGCCCTTGGCTTGGCAGGGTGGGCACGGCCTCTCCCGGCTTGGCACAGTGGCTCTGTAGTCACCTCCTCACCAAGAGCATCCTCTGCAGCACGCCAGCTTCATCCTCCAGCTGGGCGAGCACAGGGAGATGAAGCACTGCCAGCAGCACCCAGGAAAGGTCCTGCTAGGAAGGTGGAAGTACCAGCAGGAGATGTGCAGGTCCTTCTTTCCCAGCCCGTGGCTGGCAGTCCCTCAGTGCTCTGGGGAGCATCTCCTGTGGGGAACGTGGGCATCGCCGCTCGCCAGCCTGGAGCCAGGGTGGGAAAGCGGCTCCCACCACGCCCTGGCAAAGCAAACGGGCTCAGACCGACATGGCACAGGCAGCCCGACCCCATCCTGCTGGGACACAGGGTAAACAAAGCAAATACCACAAAATCAAACAGCATCACTGCCCAGGGCACAGCCAGCTGGCTTCCCCCACTCCTCTCAGGAAAGGTTTTTCGCCTCTTCCCTTTTTTTCCCCCTTCTGCAATTGGTGCTCTTCCTTCTGGGAATCAGTTCGGCCCAGTATTTATTGTATTCCCTGCCCCCCAGAATTCCCCCTGGGTTTTAGCAGTGCCAACCAGAGTAATTTCCTCCTTGCTGTAATTCGCACTGGCTGGGGCAGGCAGATGTTTGCTGATGTGGTGGTGGAAGGGAGTGAAGCCCCAGCTGCTCTTCCTGCTGTGAAGATTTATGCCATGGAGTTATTTTTACCAGGAAATCCAGCTGTGGTCAGAGCTCTTCTGGCAACTGGCCAGACCTGGGTGGGAGGAGCACCAAAACCCACTGTTCCAGCACCCCACACTGTGCTTACCTCCCTGCAGGGTACCGTACCTTTCTCCCCGCATCCCCCACATCAGTATCGCTGCAGAATGTCCCACGGGGCAGGGAGGTGTCAGTGGCTGTCCCATGGGGCAGGGAGGTGTCAGTGGCTGTCCCCGGAGCCGCTGTCCCTGCCCATCCCACTGCAAACACCCACAGTGGCATCTCTGCCCTGGGCTGTGTGCCACTGGCAACAGCCAGCAGGCCTGAGTCACCCAGGATATCTCGCTGGGGCTTGACCCTGGCATTCCAGATTTTGGGGAGAGGTGGAAAGCAGCCAAGGGGCAGAGAGGCAGCTAAACAGCAGCAGGATCATTTAGAGGGCTCCAGCCTCCTCTGCTCTGTCCCAGGAACACAGAAGCCCCATACTGAAGAGTATCCTCATCCCAGCCCACCATTGCCCCTGTGCTTACAAGGACACAGAAGTCAGCCAGGTGGGCTAAAAATTTCTATTGATGTCTTTTCATTGTAAAAATCCTTTTGGAAATACAGAATAAGTATGAAAATCCTGCTACCAAGCCAAGGCTGGTTGTGATCCATCCTGCACCCAGGGAGAGAAGATCCCTGCTGGGGTGCACCCTGTTAAAACTGCTCCCTGCAGGTCTGGGGCTGAGGAACAGGGGCTGCCAGGCTGGCTTAGCAAAGCTGGTAAGAAAACCCTCAAAAAGAACTTGTTCAAAAACATGTCCTAGCAGAAATGTTCCTGAGGTTGCTTCTGGCTTGCTTGTTTAGGCTTCTCCATTCTCCCTGAGGATGCACCTGCTCCATGCTCCAAACTCCCCTCTTCAGGGTCACTTGGAAGGCTCTTACTGTGGAGAACAGGACACTCATTCCTGCCTTGACCTCTCTGCAGAAGCCTCTCCAGACTCACTCATTCCTCTCTTTGGTTACCTTCACAAAAGTTTCAGATATATCCCATCCCCAGTTAGTTCTGGCAGCCCTGCCCTTCTGCACCCAGATTCTCCTTTTCCCACCTGGCCTTTCATTAGAAAAGCCCTCTCCTCTGGAAAATCCCAGGCTCAAAAATCCCTGACTCCATCTCTGGAGGAGCTCTTCCAACTCTGCAGGTTTGGGCAGGAGATCTCCTTCCTCACCAGCATCCTTGCTCTGCATTGGAACTCCCAATCCTGCTCTCTCAGGCCTGTGAGCCCTTGCCCTGCAGATCTGCTGTTCTGCAGGAAAATAAGGGGATGAGAGAAATGAAGAGGGATGGGGGGAGGATGGATGTTAGCTCAAGAACATCTGAGTGGAAACGAGAGCTGGCAGTCACCAAGGATCCCAGTTCTTATTCTATTAACTGTTTTGTTAGATTTTATTTCTGTTCCAGGAAAACTGGGGGAAAAAATGTATCTGAAGTCAAACAATTTTTTTTTTTTTTGCTAAAAATGAAGGATTTAATCTTCTGCCTCAGCATTAGAATAATTTCCATTTCAAAAGTGGGTCGTGATTTTAAACTGAAAATTGAGACTGTCCCATCCCCAAAGGCTGAAGTGGGATGTTTTGAAATACCTTTTTTTTTTTAACCTCTAGGGCCCTTTTGCCTGGAATCAGTATATCCCTGCAGCAAGCTCTGTATTTGACAAGCAGCAATTTTTCACCAGCTAAACATCCCCTTAAATCTTTGTCAGTCGAGGACAAAGGCGCAGAAGTGCAGCATCCTTATCGAGGTCCCTCTGCCCTTGGATGCGGTTTCCTCCATCCTCACCAGTTCCTTGAGGATGTCACCTGGCAATCCCCACAACTCATTAGCACTTAATACACAGCGAGAGGAGCTGGTACCTATTTCTCCCATCCAAAATAATCTCCCAATGTTTGGAAATAAACGGCAGAAATATGTCCCAGCAGGTGTTACCTCTTCAATGTTGTCTTGTTTGTAGCCAGTCACAAGACAACATTCCCATAACACCAGAGGTAAGCAGATGGCACTTATTAATTTACATCGTAAATATGCTCTAATGTGTACACTGAGAAGCCACTTCTGTGGGAGGCAGCTCTACCTGTCTCACAGAGAACATCACAGCCCAAACGCCTCCCCTGAGATGAGGAACAGCAGTGCCATGTCCCTCCTCTGGTTCCCCACGTTCCCCTCCATGCCTTTACAGAGCAGCACCAGAGCAGTTCCGCAGCAGCCACAGCGATCTGCATCCCCTCTTCCCACAGCTGCCAATCGGATGCCCCAGGCGCCAAACCAGAGAAAATTACACCCAAAGTTATTAGAGGCGGCAAGACTGCAGGCAGCGTCAACACAGCATATGTCCCAGAGTAAACAGATTGTGTGGAACTTTCCTGAACATGCTGAGGGGCCGGCAGTGCCGACATCGCTCTTCCCAAGACGCAGAGCTGCCTGCGGGGAGGGGGATGTGCGTTGGGAAGGAGCTGTGTGCTGCCCCCAGGGCCCAAACCTGCAGCTCTGCTGGTGGGTCTGCTGACCCACCCCACTGCCAGCAGGGACGTGCTGGGATGGGGAGCTGGAAAATCATGGAAGGTGCTCTCTTGGCCAGGCCACCAGGCACATCCAGTAATGATTCGGGCTGGATAGAGAATTATCAACACAGATGGGTTTGCACTAAAATAGCTCTGTCCCATCTCCTCCTCCCAGCCCTCCCCTCCTCTCCTCTGCAAAGCGACGCAGTCAAAAATTGGTGAGTTTTTAATTTTTTCAAGATTTTTTTTTAATTCTGGAAAGAGGTGCAAGTAAATGGGCAACAAAAGAACCAACATCACCGAGGTTTCTAAAAGATGTAACTTTTTTTGCTGAAGGTGGGGGAGCACCAGCCCACCTTTCTTGCTGTGGATGCTGTGGCTGCAAAGGGCTGAGGCACTGGAGAAGGAAGGACACACCAAGGACTGCAGTGTAGCCTCCAACTCCAACAAGCCAAAAGCATCCATCCTGCCTGGAAATCCCTGTCTGTGTTGCCTAATGCAGGCGCTGATCCCAAATCCAGCTGCCACCCATCCTACTTGGACACCTTGGGCAGTGTTGCTCAGAGGTCTTGTCCCCAATGTCACCTGCATTCAGCAATGGCTGTGAGCACCGAGGGTAAAAACCCAACCAGAGCACACCAGGAGGCTATGATAAAAGGTCGACAGCATAACACTATCCCTGCAGGATTTAAAATCCACATGCCATCAGATCTGAGCAAGGGGAGCCCCATATCTGGTACAGCACCTGCCCATGGCGAGGGCTGGATGCAGGGGAACATCACCCACACTGCAGAGTCTACACTGGGGAGAGGAAATTCACTCCAGCTGCCAGCTCTGGCTGATAAAACAATCTCCTTTGATCTCTTATTGCCTCTCACTCCACTCCTTAATTCTTTATTTTCTTTTTTGTTGCACCCAAGGGCCCCTGGTGCCCTTCGTGCCCTGCGTCACACTGACGTCAGGAAGGCAGCCAGGGCCATGATCATGGGGCTTCTTTCACAACCTGCCTGCCCTGGGGACTCTCATTAATCAAGATCCACAGATAACAGCCCTGCAGAACGACTGCCAGCAGTCCCAAGGAAGCCCACACTGGATTTTCCAAACAGACACCCTGGCAGAGCAGGAACAGGGCAAAGTGCTGGGAAAGGAGGCTAGAAAAGGGCAGGTATGGGGCTGGAGGGGCTCCAGCTGTGTGCACTGTGCCAGCACTGGGCTTAGAGAGCCCTGGTCCAGGGGAAGGTGTCCCTGTCTATGGCAGGGGCAGGGAATGGGATGAGCTTTAAAGTTCCTTCCAACTCAAATCCCTCTGTGATTGCTGCAGGGTTGGCACAGGACCTTCTGCATTCACCCTGGGACAAAAAAGTTGTGGACTGGGCCACAGGCCTCTGGCTCGGGCAGTCCTTCTTGTTTATGCATCCCATCTTGCTGGTTCAACACTCGGCTGTGGATATTGAGCATCAGCCCTGTCAAGAGATATCAGAGTCATCCCACATCCACATGGCAGTGAGAGCAACAAGTCTTCAGTTTTTAAATCTTCCCTTCTTCTTGGAGACCTTTACAAGTGAAAAGGAAAAAAATAATCTGTAAGAGTTTCCCAGCCCTACCTCCTTCTCCTTCATGCCTGCTCCCAGCTGGAAAACAAAGATTACCTTAGCTGCTGGATTTCTCTTGCTCAAGGATTGTTATTTGCATGGCTTTGTGCTAAAGCCCTGGTTTTGGGAAGAGGGCATGAATTTAGGACTCATTTCAAGCCACAACCCTCATTTTCAGAATGTGACACCTCCTTCCTGCATAATGAAAATCCATTCCTTGTCTTGGGGGAGGGTTCATTATAGGCAGAGGAGACCAGCGTGGTTTGTACATGGAAAAGAATTATTATGAGACACTTCTTAAAACTTTTTTTTTAATTGATGTGCTCCTAGTCGCCTGTTTGCTGGTGGGTAATTAAGTCAATTAACAAGCATCTGTTTATTTAGTTCCCTCATTGATGGATGTAAGCAGTTTGGGTAGCAGTTTGTAACAAGGGCCTGCTGCAGCTTGCCCGCCGATCCATGAATATTCAGACAATGGCTGCACTCCATCTACAGGACCTGCTCCTCCACCTCCAGGAACCGGAGAATGAGCTCCAGGGTGGGCAGGGATGGGACAGACTGTCAGCCTGGAGCTGGAATCCTGCCCTTGGCTGGGCAGGGCTTAGAGCAACCTGGTCTGGTGGAAGGTGTCCCTGCCCATGGCAAGGAGTGGAACCAGATGAGCTTTAAGGTCTCTTCCATCCCAAACCAGTCTGTAATTCCATTATTCTAAATTCCCTTGTAATCTGCATTTTGGCAAAGTCACTCAGACACTCTCAAAGTCCTCTTGGGGCTGTTTTTGCTCCTTCAGACCAAGGCTTCTGCATCCTTCAGAAAGCATTTGAGGGCAGCTCATGGAGGCTGGAACACCCACCTTCCATTAGCCTGCGGGGAGATGGTCAGATTTAACACCTCACCCCAAGCACAGCGCTCCACTCCTCCCCACATCCATGTGCTTCCTGGGAGGGCTTGGCGAGGAAGCCCCACCCGGAAAGCAGCAGTTCCCTGGGAATTTGTCTATCTTGGGATCATCCAGGCATATCTCCACCAAGCCCACTGACCCTCCTGGGGGTCTCCCCAGGACCTTTTTGGGATCACCAGAGCACCCCAGACACCACTGTCCCCATGTCTTCTGTGAAACACACTCCGCACGCTCAGAGCCAAAGGCTAGGAGCCTGGCCAGTAACATTCCCACATGGACAAAACAACTCCCAGTGCTGCCTTCAAAGAGTTATTTAATCACAGGCAGCACAATTAAGGAGGCCTCGGAGCCAGAGAAAAAGGGATTAGCAGACTCTGGGCAGAGCATTCATCACAGCGAGCAGTTTTGCAGGGGCGCATCTGCTGCTGACTCCTCTCCTGCAGACACACCGGTTTTATTGCCATGTCAGCACCAGGGATGTTTACTCTCTCCTGGAGCCCAAACCCCGCAGTGGTGAACACACTTGTTTTCCACGAGCTGGGGGGAAAGGGATGCTCCCAGACCTGGGAATTGCCATTAGCAACTAGGAGGAGGCTGCACCAAAAGCAGTTCTGGGGGTCTTCACCCCCTACCTGTGTGCCTGGGAGAAGGGAGGGCAAGGCACCTAAGCACCCTTTTGAAATTCCTTTGGTTTGATAAATTAATTTGTTTAAATGAGCAATTAGAGCTCAATTTAGCACTAGCTCATTGCAGCTTTGCTGGATGGCCGCACCTTCCCCTCTCTCACTCTTCAAATTAGAGTTTTTGGGTTTTACAGGAAAAATCATTGGAGTTGGGAGTGAAGTCAGGCATGGAAGAAATCAGGGATGACAGTGGGTGAGGGAGGGCACAGGTGGGAGTGTCATCGCCAGGGTGCAGGAAGATGGTCTCCCTTATTTCTCCATGGCGCTGGAGATTTGGCCAAATCCTGCTGCTGGACATTGCCAGGTCGGCCTCATTTCAGAGCTCACAGAAATTTGCCCTCCAGTTTTGAGACAACTCAAAAAAGTCCAACAAGAGTCCCAGGAAAACCCTCCAATTTACAACAGAGCAGGGGGCATCATAATAACAATAATAACAGTAATGATAATTGGATGAAAGTTTGCTGTAATGAACTGGCTGCAGCCCAAAGCTGCCTAATAGACTCAATTTCCGTGTGACATCCAAGTGAAGGCACCAGAGAAATTCACATCCCATGGCTTTTTTGATAAATAAAAGATCCCTTCATGGCAGTGAAGAGCTGGGACCTTTTCTCCACGTTGACCCCAGAGAAGCCAGCTCTGTCATTGATGACCCTGGATCCCTGGAAGTGTCCCAGGCCAGGCTGGACACTGGGACTTGGAGCAGCCTGGGTTAGTGGAAAGTATCCCTGCCTGTGACAGCAGGTGGAATGGGATGGGCTTTGAAGTCCCTTCCCACCCAAACCACTGTGAGATTCCAAAATTCCACAATAATTACACATTCTGAGCCCTCCTTTAATTCTTTTTAGAGACTTTGGAAGACAACTGATGAAGACATCATTTTCCTGGGCAAATGAAATTATGTGCTTCCCCCGAGGAAATAATTTCTATTCTTCACCTTTTCCTTAATCCCACACAATTTGAGAGAGAGTCGATTTATAGATTTTGGAGACTCCCTTTTCTCCCACTACTGCCAGAAACGAAATGGATCAGGCACATCCCGCCCTGGCTGAGGTTTCTGTGTGTGTGATGAGCATTCTCCGTGTCCACCATGTAGAGGGTGTGCAGGGATGAGGGAGTGGAGGACTTCAAACAGCACCTGGAACTCCAAAGATGGCACAGAGGACCTGTATCCTGACCACAGAAAGGGGTACTTGATCTGAATTCTTGGGAGGAAAAGGAAAAAAATGAGGATGGTTTTGGGGGCCTTTACAATCCAGCCTAAATAGGGTCAGTCTCACAGTTATAATTAGAGTTAATAATTATCTCTGCTTGATAACCTCCTCTCCCAAGCCCTTTACACATGGAGCCAACACAGAGCAGTAGGGGAAGGATCCAGCAAAGATGAGACCTCTGGAGACATGGGGAGAAGGGGTGAGATATCTCATCACTGCATCCCTGCCAAACCCCACTCCCTGAAGGGGCAGAGCTGCATCCCGGTATTCAGCAGGAGAAAAACAAACCTAAACCAACCAACCAAAACAAACAAACATAAAGCCTGCTCCTCCAGACAAAACAAATAATTTTAAAGACCCCAACTCTTTCCCTACAAAAAAACCACAAAACTCTAGCCCTGTCAAAATACAGTACTCGCAAAGAAACAAGAAAAAAAAAAAAGAAGAAAAACAGACAACCCCCCAAGAAACCCAACTCTCCCAAAAAAAAAAATGTAAAAGCCAACACCTCAAAAAAAAATCCCCCAAAAACATCCCCAAGCAAATCCACCCTCAAAAAACTCCCCAAAAAATGAAACAAAAAACCTAACTACCCAAAACCCACCCCAAATAAAACACAAACCCAAAAACCCTAGAAACAAACAAGTGCAAAATGAAACCAAACCCCACCCCAAAACCCCCTCAAAAATAAAAACCTCCTTCAGAAACAACTGCCTTGCCCCCCAAAACCCTAGAAAAATCTTCAACACCCCAACAAAACAACAGGTTTTGGTTTGAACATGGAAAACTCTCTGCAGGGAAGGGAGATGCTCTTATCCACATACATCCTGAACTTCCCAACAAACCATCCAGGGGTAGCACCTACCCTTGGCCAAATCTGTGCGTGTCAAACGCCTCCTGGTTTTATCATCCTTTTCAGCAGAGCACTCCCAGCTCCTGAAAAACACCCTCCTTTGGCCATTTCTTGGGGACATTTCATCCTTCTTGAAGCTGTCCAGCCCTCACAGGCGTTTGGAGGCGCTGCCCCTCAAGGGAGGAAGGAGCTGCTCTGGGCTCCTGCTCAACAGGAACATGAAATAAACCTTATGGCATCATCTCATCTGGCCTTGCCTCTGCTCCAGCTGCTCCTGCCCCTCCCCCAGAGGTGCAGCTGCCTTGGAGGAGCTCTGGGTTGGCGGAGGAGAGGTTTTGGCACTTGGTTCCCACAGTGCCCCCTGCACTTTCTGGGGTGGTGGGGTTGCTCACACCACAGCAAAGGCAAACATGTTTTTCCTGAATCTCCCCCTAGAAGGAATTCAGGGAAGGGTTTGGGGGGACTAAAACTAAAAAATAAAAATAATTGAAACCACTAATTAAGCTGGAGGCACCAGCACAACTGATAACAGGGTTTCCATGCCTGGGGTTTAGGGTGGGTTGAAAGCCAACAGGCATACAATCCTACAGGAAACTCATCCTGCTGCTTCCTCAGCTCCTACCATGGCTTTGGGTCAAACTCACATTTCTATGTGGACACCTTTGGGACTAACTGGAAATCATAAAATCATGGAATAGTTTAGGTTGGAAAGGATATTAAGACACCATTTTGTCCCATCCCCTGCCATGGGGAGGGACACCTTCCATTATCCCAGGTGGTTCCAACCCCATCCAATGTGGCCTTAGACACTGCCAGGTATGGAGAATCCACAGCCTGGACTTGCTCCCTGTTTTCTTGGTGCCCAGAAATTCTCTCACAGAAAGTATGGACTTTGCCCTTGAATCAGCACTACCATAGACACTCCTCTCTCAGAGAATTTCCCCAAATATGCTACTGCTGCAGAAGGTGCTGAGGCGGGACTGGCAAACACACTGAGGACTGATACAGGCTGAGTTTGGAAAAGGGAGAGCAGAACTGTCAGCTTCCAGGGTACGACAAACAGAGATTCCTCTGATATTCACATGTTCCCCAGGGAAAAAAAAATGATACTGAAAATACCCCATGTCAGAGCAGAACTTCCAGAACAGCCCTTGCAGTACCTCCAGCAGGGATGGTGTGTGGGAGTACCATCCTCAAAACCTTCCTCCCAGTTAGGTACAGCCCTGATGACAGGGGGATCTGGGACACATTTCTGGAGGTTTTTAGATCCTGTCCCCTCTTACCTCTGCACTTGTGGGGAGGGAACTCTCAGCACTCCTTCCTTCCCCTCCAGCTGGGAGCAGGTGCTGATGCATCTCTTTGGTACACTGGGTGTTCCAATCTCCCTCCTTCATTCTCACAGATAAACTTTGTGTCTGGCTGCAGCCTTCAGTACTTTGGGGCTGGATCACAGGATCAGAGAATGCCAGGATCCCAGAATGGTTTGGGTTGGGAGAGACCTTAAATCCCATCTCATTCCAACTCCCTTCCACTGTCCCAGGTGGATCGTGACACTGCCATGGTCCTTCCTCATATAAGTCCTTTCAAATGCTGAGGGATGGACCAGCCAACACTCAGGGAGAAAGGGAAAACCTCCCAGGACTTCTGCCTGCCCCATGGTGCCCAGAGCGGGGCAGCCACACCATGGAGGGATTACAATAAACCCGTAAATCAGACCAGGGAAAGCAGGGAGCATAAACACCCCTATGAACCCTGAACATACAGGGAAATGGATTTATAAGCAGAGGCAGGCGTTTTAATAAATACCCATTCCTGGGGAAACTGCCTCTGACACCATCAGAGTGGAACCAGAGGGATGACTGGTGCCCCGTGGGCACAGAGAGAACATTGAGCCTGTGACCCACCTGCCTGGCACTGGGAATGTGGCTAATGGGACTTGGAGTGCCCTGGGATAGAGGAAGGTGTCCCTGCCCATGGTAGGGGGTGAAACTGGATGGTCTTTTAAAGCCCCTCCAACTCAAACCATTCCATGTACAAACACGTCCTTTGGGAGCTGTGCCCACTCCACTGCCCTCTCTCCACCCCGTGCTGGATTTAAACCAAAGCAGCATCTGAAATGACTGCCCTGAATCTCCCTCCCAGCTGCCAGCTACATTTTCTGGGCCACAAGCCCCTGACAAACCATTCCCTGAAGGATGCAAGGAAATCTTCAAATGTGATATGGCAGCCTTTCCTTCCTTTATTACAGGCACCACTTCCTCAGGGATGAGCCCTGTATTTATGCCCTCAGCTACAGATGCTCAAGCAAGCTCCAGCTCCTGGGGGACAGGCAGCATCTGACTCCATCCTCCATCCTCCTAAATCCCTAACTCTTCAAAATTCCCTATCCGTCCAAACCACCCTGCAGGCGACCAGGCCCAGGATGAACTCCAGCCCCTGTTGGCCACAGAGGCAGCTCTTCCCCTGCAGCTTTCTGCTTGTTTAAGCACTGCTTCTCTTATTAAATTCAGAAAAGCAATAACATCCCCAGCAATAGATGCCACTCAAAATAGCTCAGGGAGCAGATAAGGCTCCCAGAAATGTGTTATTCCTGT
The DNA here is from genome assembly GCA_003676055.1 of Chloebia gouldiae. Lineage (NCBI taxonomy): Eukaryota > Metazoa > Chordata > Aves > Passeriformes > Passeridae > Chloebia > Chloebia gouldiae. The sequence goes on along the minus strand of QUSF01000098.1, from coordinate 396,047 downwards.
TCAAAGCCTTGGTCACAGTGACCTCCGCAGACAGTTTAAACTCAGACTGGTTTAAATTTGGTTCTTTGTTTGTCGTTGCATACACTTTTTAAGGAAATTTTCAGTGATCCTAAGCCCTGCTCATATCTGCTGTGCTCTAGTTTCTTTCTTCATTTAATGAAGCAAAGACTAGTTAATTAAAAAAAAGATCTCCATCTCCCAGCTGACAGATTGCCCTTGGCCTGAGCAATTGTGCTCCCCACCCTTTTCCTTCTCCCTCCTCCCAAGAGATGGAAACTAGCTCTTTGATGAGATGTGTTGACACCTTACAGGAACCCAGCAATTTTTTTTTAAATTTAAATAATAAAGAAGCAGAGTCAGTTTTCTTGCCACTGGACCCCAAAGCTGGGGAATGTTACTGCTTTAGGATGCAACACAGTCCCACAGCATTGCCACACTGCATCCCTGGCCCGGCCCCGCAGGAGATGGGACCTGCACCTCTCCCACTGCTTCCACTGAGATGTCCATCACCAGCAGGAGATGGAGGCAGCTCCAGGCCCCAACCCTGCACCACACACATCTGCTTCAGGCTCCTGAGGTGCAGGTAGGAATAAAAATGTATCTTTTTTCCCTAAAAAAGGCTCCTTCCTCCCCTCGGTTGGCAAGGCCTGTTTGGCACCCCCACATCTCCACCAAGACAAATCCTGGTGGGCACAGCCAGGACCAGACTGGCTCCTGGAAGGGGAAGAGACCAAAATAGCCAAAGCCAGGCAGACTGGGCAGCTGGAGAGAGAGGGGGGCAGGGTGGTTCCGTGGAGCTCCACATGGAAAAGCTCCCCTATCCCTGTCCCCACACCATTTTCAATGCAGAAGCTACAGACACACACGGCTGCATCCCAAACCCCTCAGTGTAATTACAGATCCATGGTTTCTTCTGGGCTTCCACTTATTTAATCATCCTTTCTCATCTGCCTCTAATACCCTGAGCTCTGTCAGAGGGCAGAAACACAGCCTTTACATCCAGAAGGACAAGAGATCCCTGCAACAGCTGCTATATTTAACAGAAAAAAATACACTGGGTTGCCATGGCAACCCTGACTTCTAAAAATAGAGCTGCCGTATCCAACACAGCCAAGAGCACAGGCAGTGCTGACAGAAGCTGCTTTCCCCGAGCACTGGGGAATGGAAGTAAACTTTTATTCCTCGCTGGAATTGCCACAGAGCAAACTGTGCAAAAAAAAAAAAAAAATCACACGTGCCTTTGCTAATTAAAGCCTCCCTCGTGTGAAGGATCCCCACTTCCCTCAGCTTGAAGACTGATCCCTGAACTGCAGTTCCTGGGATCAAAAGGGTGCTTTGGGAACAGGCGGCAGGGCTGAAGCCAGCTGGATGAAGATGGAATGATGGTGCTGGATGTGGCTGGTTTTCCGGCTGGCACTGACATGCTGAGGCTCAGAGTGACCAAGTGCCCACGGCTCTGGCATCAGGGTCACCCCCAGCCAGCAGAGTTGCTGGGCTAAGGCTGGGTTTGGGCACCCTCAGGGGGCACTTAGCCTTGCCTTGTGTGTCTCAAATGACCTGCAGAGAGTGGTGATGGGGATGCACAGCTTTCCAAATGGCCTTTTCCCCCCATTCCACCTACAAAACCAGTTTTCTGGGCATTGAATCAGGGGCATTCTCCTTCCCCACTGGAAGACAGACCCTGTCACCAAAACACACGCCAAGCTCTGCAAGAGGCAGCTGAGCATCCCCCAAAATCTGATTAGCAAGGCTGAGTAGTCACAGCCTGCCTAGGAACAGCAGTTGCTTCCCATTGCACCCCAAGCCTCCAGTCATCTCCCTAATTCTCCTTGACATTTCTTGCTCCGAGTAGAGGGTGTGCCTCTGACAGATCGCAGCCCTCCGGTGCTACTCACCAGCCCTGATCCCGTGGGTGGGAGGATCACAGTGCCCTGCCCGAGCTCTTCCTGAGCAGCTCTGGCTTCCAGGAACCCTTGAGCACAGAGGTGGAGGGCTGAGTGCCTGCTGGAGGAGGCATGGCGCTGCTCGACTCCTGCTCTGCTCCCAGGAGGAAGGGCTCTTCAAGAGCAAAACACTTCACCGTGTTGTAGCAGTCAATGTGTATGTGTGTGTGAGTGTTCTTTCTTTTTCCTCCCCCCCACTTAAGAAAAAAACAGATTGCCAGGCCTGATGGGAGCCCAGGGCAATGTAGTGCAATATTTCCTCTATTTCGTGGTTGGTACCAACAGCCTCAGAGCAGGGTCCAGAGGAGGCCACGAGGAGGCTCAGGGAACCAGGCTGGGAGAGCTGGGGGTGCTCACCTGGCTCATCTCCCACCCGTGGTGGCCGCCTGGACGTTGCCTCCTCTCCACCAGCCGTGCCTGTGGGTTTGCCAAAGGCACTGCTGGGGCACAGGAGGTGCCCCAGCCCAGCTTGTGACCCAGGGCTGGATGGGATGGAATTGTTGCGGGGCGCTCAGCTGAGAAGCACCCAGAAGGTGCTGCTGTGCCATAAACACCACTCTGCCCGTGTGCCCTCACCAGGCTGAGGCTGCTGGAGCATCCAGCTCCCCGAGGGACTGCCAGGAGGGGGATGGAGCAGGGAAGAGCCTGACAGCACCGGCACAGGCTTGGCAAAGGGCAAAGGGTCCTCGCTGAAGGACTTCAGTTCTGTTTGCTTCATCCCACTTCATCCTGACCCAGTTCCTAGCCAATCCCTACTGGCCATGAGCTCACTGCAGAGAGGAAAAAACACTGGATGTTTCTATGGCTCCCTCCACCACCCGTGATGTCCTGCTACAGCTCCTGCTCGGCACCTTCCCCCAGCCTCTGGAAGCAGAGCACTTCTCCTCTCTATTTTATGTCAGGCCTGGCTCACTTTTCCACCCGCCCTGAATCCCTTTCCCCACTGCAGTGCCCAGAATGATGTTTCTGTAGCTGACGGCTATGTCAGCATCACAGCAGCACCTTCTTGTCACCGACAAGGACAGTAAATTCCTGCCCAAATAAATCCCTACCTTTGCAAAACCGTGCAAAAGGAAAGGCTTTAAGGGTGAATAATCTCTCAAACCGGCCAGATGGAAAAGGGAGTGGATAAGATTTACACTTTGTGCCACAGTGTGATGGCAGGGCATCCAGCTCCTGTGGCTAAGCATTGGGTGGATGGAGGGAGGGATGTTTGCTGCTGGGGCTGCTGCTTTTAGAGCAGGGCAGGGAGTTAAGTGCACGGAGCCTGTTGCTGCTAATGATGTTTGTGTTTGAGGCCTAAACTCAGATCACGGGAAGATGATTCAGAAGGAAAATCTTTAGTATAAGGGCAATGAGTCTCTGGCCCAGGGTGCCCAAAGCAGCTGTGGCTGCCCCTGCATCCCTGGAAGTGTCCCAGGCCAGGCTGGACACTGGGACTTGCAGCACCCTGGGATAGTGGAAGGTGTCCCTGCCGATGGCAGGGGGTGGGAATGGATGAGTGTAAGGTCCCTTCCACCCCAAACCATTCTGGGATTCTATGAAATAGATTTCACCAGGGCATCCTTCTCTCGCCAGGAGAGTTTCCACCACTCAGTAAGGCCAGACCAGGTGCAGAGGTAACAGCAGCCTGCATGTCCAGGCCCAGCCATGCTGTGCTCATGGTCAGGTGGGTGCTTTCCCAAGGAAACCTGGCTCCTGATGGCTCTGTCCCAGCCTCAACCTGCTGCCATCGGCCACAGGAATGCAACAACAGCCCTGCACAAGCCCACACTGACCCATGGAGCTTGTGGCCCACATGTGGGCTGCACTTTGAAAGTGAAATGTGAGAGAGGTCATGGAAGGTGCTCAAGACTTACAGGGGATGAGGCAGGACAATCACAGTAAGATGCTTGATTTTATGTGGATCTGGACGGATTTACCAAAAAAGGTTTGCTAGGACCCCTGGGAGAAGCTTTGTAGGTGGAACATTCCTGGCCCCAAAAAGGATGAGATGCATCGCAGCAGAGCCAGAGCAGCAGCACATCCAGGCAATGACTCCAAACAGGAGGTGGGATCCCAGAATTCTGCATCCCTGGATGTCCCACCATCACAGATTCTCCCCTCCCTCCTGGTTTCATGTGACCAGGCAGGCTCAGGTTTTTGTTCTGTCCTTGCAGACATCCTTCACTCTCACTTCTGAGAGTATAAAAATGAGAAAAATCACAGCAGAACATTCCTGTTTCATCAGGAATCCATGGAGAACACACATTATAAGTCAAGGGGCACCATAGGTACATTCAATCTGCTGGAAATTATGACTTTTGATTCCACTGCTGTCTCAGACCATAGAATCCCAGACTAGTTTGTGTTGAAAGGGCCTTAAAACCTTCTTCCACTATCCCAGGGTGCCCCAAGCCCCAATGTCCAGCCTGGCCTGGGACACTCCCAGGGATGCAGGGGCAGCCACAGCTTCTCTGGGCACCCTGTGCCAGGGCCTCACGGTGGCTTGTCCAGCCTTTTCTCCAACAAAACCTGATTCAACCATGCTGAATTTTGCCTCAGGTTTCCTTTCTTTGCTCCAAGTCCAGCTGGGTCTCTCTCTAGGAGCCAGGAATTAGGTAGAACAGCTATTCCAAAGTAAATTGCCCGACAATTTCTTTTCCATAGCAAGAGGGTTGTTTTTTTAGGGCAAACCACTTTTATCCTTGAGGAAAATGTCAGCAGGGGGAATAGCCAGGGAAAACTTGGCTGTGCTGCTATTCTGGAGTTACTGTCAGGTAAAAAAAGGCCACTGAGTTTCTCCTCTACAGTTTTGGTGGCCAAGTTCTTTAACTTTCCCTTAGCTTGGCTGAAGATATCAGAGCTGGGGTTCCCTATAAATACTCTCAGCCTGGGCTGGGGAGAACAAACCAAAAGGGCACAAGAACCATGGAGCTGCTCCAGCCAGGGAGAAACGTCTGTAATTAATGTAGTGGGAAAATTACACATTTATATGGCCCCCCCAAGTACAAGAGCAGACATCCATTTCCTGCAGGGCTGTGGATGCCTGCCAGCCCACAAATAAATCACAAAACCACAAAGCCAACAAGGAAGGAAAAAAAGGAATGCAGCAGCATATCACAGAGGATGCAGCAGCCTTTTGTACCAGGAAAATCACCAGCATCTCCACCAGACATCTATTGTTTATCAATAATATTCCCTGATGCTTCCCACCATTTGAGACTGAGATGGGGAGGAATATTCAAGCAGAGCAACAGAGGTCTCGTTGGATTTTGCAAACTCCAAAGGAACTGCCAAGGGGTGGCTTGGGAGATGCATTGACCTGCCCCAGAGGCGTTTGTGGGACCAAACCCAAACAAACCCACAGCAAACCTGATATTAAATAGGCTTTGGCATGGGTGAAAAAATGGAATAAACCCTAAACTGCCAACTTTCCTCCAGGAAGAGGGTGTCTGGAGGGCAGGGATGGAGCACTCAATGGTCTGGCAGCACCTCCAGAGGAATCACATCCAGTGATGCTGGAGATTAAAAATAAGAGAACAAACAATTTTGGTGAGGACTTGCAGTCCTACTCCCACACATTTTCCCTCCCCTTGCCTGTCCCCATAGAGGCTTAATGGCCTGGGCCCCCACTTCACAGCACCCTGGAGTCACTGAGAGCCTCTCCATTGCTCTCCAGCTGCCTTTGGCTCCAGCCGTGGGATCATGACAGCAGCTTTACAGCTTCCCTTGTGGCCTGTGAAGCTGGGCTGTGTCAGCACCGCGGGACTGGAGGAGAAGGTCCATTAGTGGGGTTCTGAAGGGCAGTTCCTGTTTTCTGCACCACCCAGGGCTTGTAAATGAACCATGGGTGGTTGCCTGGGATATATTGTGGCTACAGAAACCCTGGCAAATGCATCAGCATTCCCAAGAGGGTTTTTTTTTTTCTTTTCCACTCTGAGCTGAAGCACTTTAGGGGACACTCAAAACCATCCTGTGCTGCTTCCAGAACAGCTTCTCCACCACCTCTTTCCCTGCCACAGCCACAGGACCACTGATCTCATGGATTGCAAGGGACTCTAAAGACCATCCACTTCCAACTAGACCAGGTTGCTCCCAGCCCCTTCCCACCAGGATGAGGTAGGTTTATCTCCCCAAACCTCCTGATTTCACTGCCTGGCCACCAGAACCAGAGGTCCCACAACCAGGGACAGATGTGAAGAAATTTCTTCCCTATTCCAGGCTTGCCCATCCCAAATCCTCAGCCCTCCTGCCCTTACCCTGCAGTGGGGAAACACAGGTGGTACTAAGCAAAGTCAGGGAATAGAGCAAAATGCTTCCCTGCACCTAAGGCACTTCAGCTTTTCCTTTACTTCCTGGCCTGCTCAAAAAAAAAAAAAAAAAAAAAAAAAAAAAAAAAAAAAAA
>QUSF01000098.1:332958-389617 GCA_003676055.1 Chloebia gouldiae | reverse complement strand
AAAAAAAAAAAAAAAAAAAAAAAAAAAAAAAAAAAAAAAAGAGAGAGAGAAATGTCATTTATTCACACACACAACAGTGAAACATTTGTTTAGGAGAAAATCTCACTGATTCTTGGCTGTTATTCCAGACACAGAGAGAAACAGCAGCCCTTAATGTCTGCCTGTTCCTCAGTGATTTGTGCTTTTGTGCTTTGAGCAACGTTCCCAATTCTGATAAAGGTATTAGTGCATGTCTTGGGCTGAATTATAAATTATGAGATGCAAAGCCCTCTATTTATGCACTTCAGTGCTGAGAACTTACATGCAAAAGACACTCAAGCTCTCAAAGTTCCCACAGCAGCTCTCTCCACTCTGCACAGAAAAAGCACCCAGTTTATTTGGCTGTGTTTATGAGGGACACATTTCAGGGATTAGGGCAGGAACAGACATCTCCTGGATGTTTTCACAGCACTTTGCTCAGAGCAATGGCTGCAGCAATATCCTCTGAGCTGGGTCCAGGGCAAGCTCCCTCTTGAGCTCAGCATGGACCAAATGGCACACAAGATAAGGACATTCAGGAAAAACACATCTGGAAGTGGCTCCCTAGCTGCAAAGAAATGCTTATTAACACAATTTTTTAGGGCAAAAATTGAACTAAACTAAAATGCAGTAAGTACAGATTTGAGTTTTCATTTGGGGAAGGAGGGGAGGGGAAAGCTGTCCCAAAGCAGAGCACGCCCAGCATTGCAAACAGCAGATTAATCCTTTTTCATTTGTGCTTCCACTTCCTTTTAACCAAAAGAATCACAGAATCATTAAGGTTGGGAAAGACCTTCAAGATCATCAAGTCTAACTGTGAATTCAAGAGCACAAAAGCATTTCTCTGAGCACCAAAGCCACACGCCTTTTGAACTTTCCAGCATTTATTTCCACTCTAAGCCTCACCAGGCACAACCTGGAGCCATTCCCTCTGTCCTATACCTCGAGCTCCAGAGCCTTGCCCAGCTCTGTTCCCTTCCTAGGACATTCATCCCAACAACAGGATGGAACAACAGGAAAGGGAGCTGCACTACCCCAGGGCAGAGCTTTTCCCCTTCATTTTTACAAAGCGCAAGAAAAAAAGACACCTGGAAAAAAAAAAGAAAAAAAATGGTTTAGGCTAATCCAAAACTGAAAGTTTATATTCATTAGTTCGATTTTGAAAAACTAAGTTTATCTGGCTCAAAGTCAAATGTTTAATTTGACCTAAAAACTTTAACCTTGCTTAAAGTTTCTTAGAATCTTAGAAATCAGAGGACTAAACAGCTCATTTTAAAAAAGAAAAGAAATAAAGCACTCTCCCCATCAGGGATTGAGGCAGGTGACAACAATAAGCAGTGATAAAAGAGCAGCAGTCTGTGTTCCCAGAAAATGCCTCAGCTTGCCCATGTGCCCACAAGGATGCATCAGTTTATGTTGTCAAAACTGCCCTGTTTAAAAATAATAATACTTAAATGTTCCCTCAGCCAAATGGAAAGAGGTGGTGATGCCTGGGCAAGAAATGGAGGACTGCTGAAGTGTCCTGATGAGGGAGGGCCAGATCCCATGCCCTGCCCTTGCCCTGCTCCATGAAGTGGCTGCTGTGGCCCTTGGGAGCTCACGCTGAGCCCTGCAAGGCAGTCACAGCAACCCTGACCCAGAGGGGAGAGCCAGGCCTGTTGTTTCAGGAGAAGCCACTGCATTCGTGGCTCTGCTTCATTTCCCCCGCTGCATTTGGCTTTGAAGGCTTTGCAACCCCCCAGAGATCAGCTCATCGCTTCCCCACCATTCCCTGTCCATCGTTATTGCTCAGAAACTGCAGTGTGAGTGCATACATCTGCCTGTAGTTCCAGCTGACAGGAGGAGCTCATTGTGCTTGGGTTTAGGAACACTTTGGAAAAGCCTAGAGCCCATCCCCCATCCATTTCATACAATCATAGAAGCACTAAACTTGGACAAGACCTCCACCAAGCCCTGAACAGTGTCTTTCTTTCTCTGTTTCCAAGAACTGAGATTTCCCTTCATTTGAGACTTCTCTAACAAACCAAAAACACATATTCACCCTCATTTGCAGTTTGCTGGTCTATTTTTCCAGGCTTTCAGTGCTCAGTGCCAGCGGCTCCACAGGGAAGCTCCAGCAGGCTCCAGAAGCAGGCTCTGGGCAATGGGATTTTTGTCTGACACACAGTGAAAACTGATTTTTGGGGGCAGCCACCTGAGCCTGCTATGTCTGAGACCATTGACCTAAATTCTTGCTGCTCCTCTCCATTTTCCCAGCCACGATCCAATGCCAAAGGGAATTCCACATTCCCTACAGCTTCTTCCAGTGTCCAACAAAGCCTCAGGAGAACAGCAGCTTTTTATGTGCTGCTACCCTCTGGATCTGAAGGATACTCCTGAACTTTAGTCTGGCTCTTGCTCCTGGCCCCTCTCTGGGGCTTTGATTCAAGGAAGCCTCTCGACATGTTCCCCTCGCTCCGCTGGGGAATTCAGTACTGCAGTGTCTTGCATTGCAGATTATTTTTAGGGATGATCCAATTGAGACAGATAAAAATAAAAAACAAGCTGGAAAATCTTTGCTGGAGCTGACGGCAAGATGCTGTGGCTTACCAGAGCTCGTGGCCAGAGTGGAATTCCTGATCCAGGAGCACATCCCAGAACAGGTCAAGGGCTCATCCGCAGGGCTTGATGGCCCAGTGTGCTCCCACCAGCACCCAACAGGACAAAAAGCAGAGTTTACCACAGATAAATACAGATACCTGCATGCCAAAATACCCAAATCACATCCAAATTTCATTTCAAAGTTCAGGAAACATCACCCATAGCTGTCAAGGACATCCTAAGCAATAGCGGCCAGCCAGATGGGTGATGTACTGCTGAATCTCACTGAAAGCCCTTAAAAACTATTATCGGATCTTTAATAAACTCTGCTGGGCTGTGCAACCACAGCTCTCACTATGTAGCTATCAACTGAAGAGAAGAGCAGAATGCAGTGAGACATCTCCCTGTGGCATATGCCCAGACTCCAGAAAATGTTTGGGGCAAAATTTCAGAGCACAGTAAAGGACAAAAACTGTTTGGTTTTTTTTTTTCTTTTCACTGATGTGAAGAAACAGGATTTTCTCTCAACTGGTTGGTCAGTATTGCCTGGGGAAAGAAAGTAAAAAAAAAAAGAGGCACCCTCGAGAGATGACATTTCTAAACCAGTCACTTAGAGGTATTTATATTTTTAAGAAGGGGATTTTCCCCTTTTTTTTGGTCAGGTTGATTATTGCCAACAGTATTTTAACATCTGCTGTACCTGATGACCTACTACATTTACCCTACTTACATTAATTAAACTTTAATTAATCTTGCTAGATGTTCATCTAACATCAGAAGTAAGTCAAAAGCTTTGCTAAGCAAAGGTCTTGGCGTGGCCAGGCAGTTTGGGTTTACATCATTTTATTTATACATTCATAACAAAGGGTAGGGGTTTTAAGTGCAGGTCACTTCTGATCTACTCACCTGACCCTTTGAACACCTGCTCTGCAGTTTTGTTCTGAACCAGCTTCACAAGGACTGGCACTTGTTGGGGTAATAGACATTTTGAGGGACTGAGTGTTTGTTTTGGGATGCTCCCATGAGTCCAGGGCCTCAGGTACCTCAGATTTCCCCTCCCAGGCTGCCAATCAGGTCTTGTATTTAATCTGTTTCTTAAAAAAAAAAAAAAAAAAAAAAAAAAAAAAAAAAAAGCAAAAGAGCTTTTCTGCCAGCCCACCCTGGCAGTGCAGGGGTGCAGTCTCTGCTCCGTGCACACACAGCTGTTTTCCAGTCAGCCTTGCTCAAACAACTCCAGCCAAGTTTCCTGACAAGTCAGTTTTCCTCTCCTCTCTGCCTCCAGAATAAATTCGCTCACATCCCAGGCTTGGGAAGGGAGGGAGAGGCAGCATCAGGAGTTTCTTGTGGCACCTGGACCACGGGTGTCACATTCCCCCTCACCAGCCAGGGCTGCATTAACCAGTGGGGATTAAAACAGATCCTGGTGCTCTCCTCAGCTCAAAAGATTCACAGAATCCTTAAGGCTGGAAAAGACTTTGAAGATCTTTGAATACAACTGTTAACCCAGCACTGCTTTTCGCTAATTTCAGCAGGATCCGGTGGGAAACCAAAAGTCAGCTGCACATGCACACTTCAAGGATCAGCAATCAGATTGTTGGCACCCAGAATTGTCCTCTTGCATGGTTCACTCCATTCTCACCTTCAGCAAAATGGCTCTGCCTTTGATCCTGGGAAAGCCACTTATTTTAGAGCTATTCCTCTAAAATTGCTTGAGCAAGACTCCCTCTTTTTCTTTTTCTTTCTTTCTTTCTTTTGCAAGCAGGAACTTTTAAAAGAAGGTTTTTGGAAAAGGATATTTTGGCAACAAACATTTCAGTTTAGTGCTTGGCAGGCACCAAGCATTTAAGCTTTGAAAAATAAATATTTATTCAGAGCTTTGGGGTTTTGCTATTCTTTCGGCCTTTCTAAATGGAACTGCCGGTTGGTGCTGTGAGTGGGGAGGTTCTGACACAAACACACACACACACACACACGCACACACACAAAACCCAAAAAACCAAAAAAACCTCAACCCTCAAGGGTTTCCAGTGATCTCTGAATGAAAAGATCCAAGTCCAAATTCCCAGGAAGAGCACACATGGATTCATGGAGTAATTCCCCCTGAATGACAGCTCCCAGGTAGCATTGAAGGGTGTTGGAATTGTGGAATGGTTTGGAAAGGACCTTAAAACTCTTCCCATTCTCCTCCCTGCCATGGGCAGGGACACCTTCCACTGTACCAGGTTGCTCCAGCCTGGCCTGGAACACTCCCAGGGATGCAGGGGCAGCCTGTTTGAGCTGTAAGGGAATTAATTGTTCCAAACAATAATCACCTATTTGTGGTGGTTTATTTTCAGTCCATCCAAGGAGAAATGCTCCTGGTGAGTGTCCTGTGCACAAACAGAGGTTCCCAGTGAGACATCCTGTCCATCAGCTGGGCCAGCAATGGAAACTGTCTGTGCAGGAATACAATGGGTGCCTGTGCCACAAAGGCCTGGGCTAAAAGGTGCCCTGAGTGCACAGCCTGGAGCAATCCCCCTGTTATCCCTTGGCCCGTGGTGTACAGAACAGGGTAACAATCTCTTCAAAACCACATCCTGCACCTCTCAGCAGCCCTGCAAAACTGGCAGCGAGCCAACTTTCCTGGGACCCTGGAATGGCTTTACTTCCAAACTCATTTGCTCCAGCAGAGAGGTAACAAGAGAAATGGGGCATTTGTGTACTGAACCTCACACAACAAACGCATTAGTTCAGGCAGCCCTGTCTCTATGGCAACCAAACAGCACAAAAACAAGGCATTAACACCTAAATTTATTAGTGGGCAAGTGCATAGCTTTTATCATTCCAGGGGTGTATTCCCCTCCGCAACTCACTGGGGTTCCCAAGGAATACGGTTTTGGTTCAAATGCCAACATAAACATCAGAACACCATTTACAGACAGCTGAGCTGGAGCTTTCGTAGTTTCAATAACAGTTTGGAAAACAAACAACAAAACAAAACCGAGAAAAAGAGGCTGCGTGTAGGGGAGTTACCCAGTTTCCACTTTGATGTGCGAAATTGTTAAAGGTTTGCAAGTCACGGGTAAGGGGCAAGAAATATTTTCCATCCTATCCTAACACCATGAGGATCTTCATGAGGAGGAGGAATGGGGGGGTATAAGCTGGTTCTCCTGAAATAATTTCTAAGTGCCCTGCCTTTATTTTAAATTGATATTAGGCGCCCTAGGAAAATGTGTAACCCAATCTCTGTGCCACAAGGTCGTGCCAAAGGCTCTTAGGAGGAGTGGGGCTATTTGGATTTGTTCCAGGAATAGAAAGGGCTTGGGCATAAAGATGCTGAAATCCACATTTAAATGCTTCCCATTTAAAGCATCTTCCCCATTCGGAGGGTCCTGGGTGAATTGCAGCGGCCCCCAGAGCACAGACCAAGCTGGGACAGCTTGCAGAAGATAACAAGGTTTCAGATCGCTCTCTGCAGGTCGGAGTGAGACAGGAGAACAAAGGATGTGCCTCAGCCCAAGGCACACTTGAAGCTGTGCTGGGGCTAACAGTGCTCTTCACATTTCCATACGTGGTCACTGAACTTTTTTTTCATCTTTGCTCCAGGGTTTAGAACAACCTTCAGGAGGAATAAGGATCCGGCTTTCTTGGGGTGGATAGTCTTAAAGAACCTAATCCTGCTCACTGTCACAGAGAGGAAATCTCTACCCAGGGAAGCTGAGCTGACCCTGGATCCCTGGAAGTGCCCAAGGCTAGGTGGATGGAGCTTGGAGCACCCTGGGAGAGTGGAAGGTGTCCCTGCCTGTGGCAGGGGGTGGAACAGGATGAGCTTTGAGGTCCTTTTCAACCCAAAGCCATTCTCCCTTCCATCATGCACAGCTGTTTCCAGGTGAGAGTCACCTTGTCCTGGGGCTAATTCAGACCTAATCACTAAACATTCTGTGTCTCCATGCAATGAAGTAAGGAGAATCCAGGCTACACACTCAGGAAAAATGTTTAGTGAGAAAAGCAACACTGCACCAGGAGACGATGTCTTAAAAATGTCACACCCATCTTCTCCTCCAGTGGAGTCAGAAAAGCACCTCTGCTGCTACCAAGCACAGATTTAGCCATCACAATGTAGAAGGTCTGATGGCAAATTGGTTGCCACCTGATTTCAGCCATGTGACCAGCAAGTGCTTAACACAGGGGTAGTGATGCACTCACTCCACTGCCATTAGCAGCAGCACAGCCCAGCACTAATATCCATCCCTATGTCCTCAGGCAGCACCTCCTCCTGAAAGCACACTGCCAGGATTTCAGCTGACCAGGGCCCTGCTTCCCAAGCCCTTCAGGCAGGCTGCAAGAAAGCAAATTAACGGGTTGAAACCCTGACAATTTTCTTCTGAAACAAGGTCGCTGAGGATCTCACAAGTCCCTGACTGGCTGGCTTGCTATCAGCTCAAAGGCATTTCAAGAACAGTAGCACTTGGTGCCAAAAATATCTGGGCTCATCCCTGCGGCAAAACAGCAGCAGGGGGAGGAGGAGGATGGGATGTAATGGCAGTGTCTGAACAGACAGAGGGATGGGGGAGCAGAGATGTTTGGGGGTTTTTTGGGGTTTTTTTAGGTTTTTTGTTTTTTTTGGGTTTTTTTTGGGGGGTGCCTCCACCACTGGGAAGAGTAAACAAAAGAGTTTTAAAGTCTTCTGTCAGCCAGAACTAACTCTATCACCATGATGGTTCTTAGCTGGACTCGAGGATCTTAGAGGGAGGTCTTTTCCCACTGTAATGTTTCCACATTTACCTCTGGCAATAGATCTCAGCACACAGCAGCAAAGCCAACTCGAAATAAACCTTCAGCACACCCAGCCCCCTACAAAAGGCACTACAAAAGGGTTTTCTGACATCATGCCCAGCTCACCAGTGTCTTCCTCTACTGGAAATTTTGTTTGCTGTCTCCAGTCTCACCTTATGGTCTTTTCAAAATGAGGGGATTTGGGGTTTTACCCGTGAAATCATTGCTGTGGAACAAAATTCAGTATCAAAACAACATTTAGCAATCAGAACAACATTCAGCAACTATAACAAGAACCATATCTGCAAGCTTCAGCACAAATACAGCTCCAGATAGAACTGGAATAAGATCTCTCACAACCCTCTTTCACGGTGTTCACCATTTTATTTTTGGATTTGATGTCTAAATTAAGCATTTAGGGGCCTCCATTCTGAGTCCTGAGGCTTTTTCCCCCAGAGTTCTCCTGGCTAACATTTCCTTGGGTTGAGGTGGATGCTCTGCCCCTGGTCCCTGTGAGCAGAGACCAGTTCTGACTGCTCTTGTCACGCACAGCAGCATTTCTGGGCACAGGGGCAGATGGATTTGAGCTGAAGGAGGGCAAGTATTAGATGAGATACTGGGAAGAAAATTTTTCCTGTGAGGGTGGGCAGGCCCTGGCACAGGGTGCTCAGAGCAGCTGTAGCTGCCCCTGGATCCCTGGCAGTGTCCAAGGCCAGGTTGGACATTGGTGCTTGGAGCAGCCTGGGAATAGTTGAAGGTGTCCCTGCCCATGTCAGGGGTTTGGGACAAGATGAACTTTAAGGTCCCTTCCAACCAAACCATTCTGTGGTCTGACCCCTACAATTCACACCTCCAGAACCCTGTCCTGATGGGCAAAGCCACCCTGGGACAGATGCAGATCCTGGGAAGCAGCTTCTGGTCGTTGCTGCCCTCAGTGCACACCCAGAGCTTCAGATTGTGCAACAGTTCTGAGAAGCCACCCAGGCCCTGCAGAGTGGTGCCATGCTGAATGCATTAGCTGTGCTAGGAACAAATGAATGAACCAAAGCCAGTTTGTTTTTGTGCTGGGGGCAGAGGAGCGAGGCACAGAGTGGCAGAAAGGCGGAGCACAGTGACACCGCTGTCCCGAGTGTGACAGATCAGCCGAGTGCAGGCACACACGACCCAGAGGTGCCCAGATCCAGACCTGGAGGCTGTCGCTGCTGGAGCGTGTTTATTTTAGCCCTGCTTCCCTGCGTGCGTGTTCCCAGCAGGAGGGGATGTAAACTGACTCAACCATGCCTGCCCAGCCCTCCATCCTCCATCACGTGCCAAAACTCTTCTGCTCACACTCTGCGAGGTCACATTTCCTGGCAGAGAGCTCGGCTCCTTCTCCCCTCTCCCTTCCCCCATGCTCCTAGTGAAATATGAAAACAGCCTGCCACCTGCCAGTTGCCTGGCCTGCTTCTCTCAGTGTGCCAAAAATTAGCAACATACCCCAAAATGTAATTGGAAACACTGCACTGCACTGCAGGGGTCCCATTGCTGTTGCATACAGGAGGCTTGACAAAAAGCCAATTTAATTTCTAGATTCTCTGGGCTGCATGTGCTACACTAAGTGTACACTAACATCCTCACGCTAAGTGAGGAGGTTAAAAAAAATCCCTTTTATCAAGCCAATTCCTATTAGTAGATTTAGATTTTTTAACAAGCCATGCTGTAGGAATCAGCGAGCTGTCACTGCCAGCAGATTTAGGGCATTGTTTCTTGGAATTGGAGTCGTGTAGGAGCTCAGGAGTTAGAAGTCGGCATTCCCAAACTTCAGGGCCGGGAGCTGGGGAGTGTAGAGCAGAGCTGAAGGTGGCAGAGGATTCGTGAGGGCTGACATTAACCCCAGGAAGGAAACTGCCCTGCTCCCCCTCCTCCCCAGCAGAACTTGCACAAGTCCCGGAGGATCCTTGCAGGAGAATCATTGCAGGAGCCTTGTGGAGATGGCTCCCACACCTCCATGCTCAGGGCAGCTCTGACAGTGGAGCACAGCACCACTGATGCTGCCCAGGCTGCAGACCAGCCCTGCAGAGCCAGCAGTTATCTCCTTTTTGCAGGAAAAGGGCAGGACAGGCGAGAAAGAAAATATAGGGCACCTCATTCACACCACTCCTTGGCAGAGAGCTCAGCCAGCAGATTTGTGAAACTGAAAAGCAACATTTCACCCCGAAAGAGCTGTTTACAGTGTTAGGGTTGACTGGCCAGGCTTAGGAAAGAGCTGTGCCAAACTGGCTTATTATTATCTCCCTTCCCCAAAACACTCAGGGCCTGCTCCTTTGTTACGGGATGTCTGTATCCATGGAGCTGTGCTGAAATCCATGTGCCTCGGGGCCACCTCTACACACAGACACTCAGGGAACTCAGCCACTCTGGCAGCAATAAAGATAGACATTGGGAAGGAGTTGCTCCCTGGGAGGGTGGGGAGGGCCTGGCACAGGGTGCCCAGAGAAGCTGTGGCTGCCCCTGGATCCCTGCAAGTGCCCAAGGCCAAGTTGAAGCACCCTGGGACACTGGAAGGTGTCCCTGCCCATGGCAGGGGGTGGAATGGATGAGCTTTAAGGTCCCTTCCAACACAAACCACCCTGGGATTCTGTGAAATTAATTGCCTGGCTGGAGCCAAAGCCTCACTGACCTCATGTTTCCCCTGAAATTGTGCTCCCACCTCGACTTTACACCAAGGCTGTACAACACACTAAGGAGATCCAAACAGAAACAATTCTTCCATCTGCTCTTAGGGAGAAAAGTACTTAAACCCAAAGCACAGCACTATTAAGTATCTCCCCAAATCCTCCCTGGCCAGGTTCCTTGGAGAAGATGCGAAGAGATGCTCAGATCAGGCACCCAGGGAACACTCAGGTTTGGCTTAAGGCTCAAACAAGACGCTGGGACAATGGAATGCCTCTGGGGATGGAGTCTCTCAGCCCATCTCACAGAATCACAAGATGCTGGGTGGAAGGAACCCACCAGGTTCATGGAGTCCAACCCCTGGCCCTTTACAGGACAGTGCCCAGAATCCCACTCTGTGCCTGAGAATGCTGTGGTTGGGACTGGGACTCAGATACTCAAACCCCATCAAGGATCTGCTGCATGGGACTGTGGGCTGCCTTAATTTCAGCCTCAGAAGGGCAAGCCAAGAGGGAGCCCTGAGGAAACTCCACATTCCTTCTCATCAGGCTGATTACTGAATAGGCTTTAATAGATCAGGGAATTAAGAATTTGATTAAGTCTACTGCTTTGAAATTCTTCAAAATTAGATATTTTTTTTTGTCTATAGCAAGCATGGAATACTAGGGAGATGACCCCACATTTCCAAAAACTAAACCAAAAAAAAGTAATCGCAAAATCCACAGCTGCTCCCCATTTGCAATAAGCTGTTTAAAACAAAATAAACCAATACATTTTGCTCCAAGAAACATGCATTAGACACTGGCAGCTTGCTTCCCTCATTCCTCTATCCCCAAATACTTTGAATGGAAGGAGGAAACCTTGAAGTGATACATATGTGAGAAGCCCTGAGAACAATAGCTGCTCCCCAGTTGACTCCAGAGCTGTTAACAAACTCAAGGTTCCCATGCTAGAGGAGCACAGCTGGAGCAGAACCAGCACCAAGCTCTGAGAACACCAGCAGAAGTCAGATTTCCACCTACAAATTCCTGGAAGTTTGTAGTCCAAAGAGCAAAACACCACAGATTCATGTGGGCAGGCTCAGAGGGATGGCATCCTGGAAACCTCCCCTCCAAGAACAAAATATCAGCAAGGCTAATCCTCAGATCAGGAGGGGCAGGATCCTGCTTGGAGCACATCATCACTGTGTTTTTAAATTGAATTTTACTCACAATGAGGTGCAGTCAGTACAAAGAGGCTACAGTAGGTTTGTCACACCGTGGTATCTGGAAGTAGCAGGTCAGTCCCTGGATGTGTCAAGAAGGGGAGAAGAAACTGAGTGCTGCTGTTTGCAACCAGCTTACATCTCTTGTCCCTCCTGAAAATGAGGGGAAGAATTGGAGGGTGGCTCTGAGGATCCCTTTTTCTAGGCTTTGGAAAATGAAGCTTCTCTTGACACCCACAGCTGCAAGTGTGTGCAGCCATTCCCTCTGATTCCCCAGACACAGAGCTGGCCCATGGGAAGTAATGCCATAAAAGTTTTCTCTGGGTTTAAAAGCTCAGAGATGCCTCTGAAGCACTGGCTTCAAATTAAGCCTTCACCAACGGACACCTTCAGGAAGAATGAGCAGCCCAGTCCACTGTCCAAGAGAGCCTCACCTCAGGCAAAAAACAGAGGTGAGGAAAGAGCTGAGGGAGAACTAAACCCCTCTGTTCAAAATCAGATCTTCAGGTATCAAGGACTCAGAAAAGCAGGTGAAGGAAATTTTCAAAGGCTGCCTGAGACTTGTACACTTGTACTCCCCAGCAGGCTGCACCTTTGTGCCCACATTGATCTCCTTTCCACAGAGGACACACACAAAGGGACATTTCACGGCATTCACAGCAGACCTTACCTGAGTTATGCATCAAATACCTCCCAACTGCCATTGGATCCCAGTCCCTGATTCCCAGAGACCCCTGATAAGTTCCCAGCCCTGCATTAAGGACTCAAAGCTCAGCAGCAGGATCTCTCCATCCAGCACAGCAATACACCCACTGCAAGATTTCCCTGAATGCACATTGCTCTGAGTCACCTCTTCTCCAACCTGATGTTCCCAGAAAGGCTGGGGAAGGGACCTTAACATTCCAGCCCCCTGCCATGGGGTGGAACTCCTCCCAGTACTCCAGGTTGCTCCAAACCCCATCCAACCTGGCCTTGGACACTTCCAGGAATGGGACAAAGGATAGGGGAGCACAGGAGACTTCCCAGAAAGTTTCAGATATGAGGAAGCATCCGGGTTCTTCACTGAGCGCCGGGATGCTAACAAAGCTGTCCAGGAAACTTTTCATCCCAGCTGTTCTGGATTTGGGTCTTGTGCTGCCCAGTCTAGCCTGTCAAATAGAGAGACCCAGGCTTGGCATCTGCTGTTTGTCATGGGCAAGGGGAAGCATCTGAAATTTAGAGTAGGGATAAAATGATCCCTCAGCATTCCTGCACAATGACAAAGGGGAGCTCTGCCCCACCCCTCTCCACAGGTTCTCAGAGCCAGTGGTTTGCAAACAGCCTGGTGACAACACTGCTGAGTAACATACAGAGTATTAAGAGTCAATTAAGAATTTATTAAGAGAGCGTCCACAGGAGGTAGTGACCTGGATCTAGCTGTTGCACCCTTCTGGGAGAAGAAGTCAACTGGAGCTTTCAGACCTTCCACAGGGAGACCAGGAACAAACACTCCAATCTAAAAGGAGGATTTGTTGTTGTCTCACAAAACCCCTCTCCCTGCCAGCTGTGCTCCAGCCCCTCAAGCGCATCCCATCCTTTGCTGCTAAGCACATCCCATGCACAAAGGCTCATTGCAGTCTGTGGTCATTCTAAAGGGGTCACCCAAGACCTGAACTGGCTGAAGCCAAGGTGGGAATAATAGAAATTAGCTGCCAGGATCAAACTGTAAATCATCTGAGACCTCTGATGGAGCCCAAACAGGAAAATATTTTGATTTTTGCTGCTTGGTTTGGATCAAAATCATTTAATGTGGCAAATGCAACATCTGCAGGGAGCTTCAGGAGAAACCCTTGGGACTGCAAGGAGCTCAGTTCTCTCAGGCAGAAATTCTTCCCTGCAGAGGAAGCTTCCCAGAGAAGCTGTGGCTGCCCCTGGATCCCTGCAAGTGTCCAAGGCTAGCTTGGATGGGGCTTGGAGGAGCCTGGG
The DNA here is from genome assembly GCA_003676055.1 of Chloebia gouldiae. NCBI lineage: Eukaryota > Metazoa > Chordata > Aves > Passeriformes > Passeridae > Chloebia > Chloebia gouldiae. The sequence goes on along the minus strand of QUSF01000098.1, from coordinate 376,443 downwards.
ACAGTGGAATGTGTCCCTGCCCTTGGCAGGGAGTGGCACAGGATGAGCTTTGAGGTCCCTTCCAACCCAAACCATTCTGTGATTCTCTCATTTGGGTGGGATTTGATTCTGGACAATGTCTGCAGGCAATGCTCCTCTTCTTCCCACTGCCCTCATTCTTGCAGCTGAGCTCTGACACCTGGAGAGGACTCTATGCCTTCCCCAATGACTATGCAGCACCTGGCACAGGACTTTCCCTAAGCTGGAAAACCTTCAGCTTGGAACTCTTCCGGAAACCCTGGAGCAGGGTGATGCTTCTGCTGATAGAGAAGATGACCTTGAGAGGCTCAGAGCTGACTTTAGGTACCACAGGAACCTGTGTCCTGCCACCCTAACCCTGCTGGAAGGCAAAAATCTCAGGAGCTCTGCTTCCAGTGAGAGCAAGAACCTTTTCATCCAGCATCCCAGCAAAGCTGCTTTCACAGGAAGCCTCGCCAGGCCTTCTGCAACATTTCCTCCAGCCAGGCCTGTCCCCTGCCTTCCCCAGGAAGGAACATTTTGTTCTAAGACAGCTAATGACCCATTTACATTTGCCTATAAAACGATGTTGGGTTGTTTGTCCCTCCCCTCCCGCCTCTCGGCTGCTGCTGCTGCTGGTCTGATCCTGTCAGGGCTAATTACATTGGCTTTTCTGTGCAGGGAGTTTTCTCTCTTCCCATGTGTTTTCTGTTCAGGGCATAGCACAATTTCAACAGGTTTTTGAAGCTGCTGTTGTTGTTGTTGTTGTTGTTGTTCCTGACAAGAGCTGCAGTTATGAAACGCATCCTCATGGCCCCACCAAGGCCCCAACCAAGGCAGAACCAGCTCCCTCTGACGCAGGAGCAAATTGAGACCATTTGGTACTGGGGGGCACTGGACATCTTATTCCATCTGCAAGGGAGCAGTGAGAAGGGCCGAGCTTCTCCTCCCTCCCTTTCCCTTTCAGTATACTCATTTATCCCTGCCAAAATGCACTCTTTCCCTTCCAGTCTCCCCTCATCCCTAATTTTATCCACATGCCGTCAGGGTGGACATGGAAAATCACCTGCCCATCTCTCTCAGCAGATACCTGGGACAACCCCTGAGCCCAGGGGGCATGACACTGTCCCTTGCACCCTTTTGCCAGGGGAGAAGCTCTTGGGATGGCAGAGCAGCCCAGACCAAACCCCGGCGTCAGCGTGGGGCAGGGAGCTGGTGAAGGATCCAAGGAGGTGCTGCGGGAGCCAAGCTCGGCAGGAGAGCGGCCGGGGCAGGAGCCGCACAGCCCTGCCAGCGGGACCTTCTCCCCCACGCAGAGGGGCCCACGCCGAGGCTGCTGTGGGCTGGCCGGGTGCTCCCTTCTCCCCCCACATCGCTGCTCGGGGTGGCAGCAGCTCGTTTGTCAGGAGAGGTGCCAGCAGCAGCGGGGGAGGTGGGAGAGCTGGACTACAGCTGTGCTCCCTGCAGCCCTCACACGGTGCAGCCAGGATGCCCCACTGCCCCCAGCGCCGTGGAGGCTACATGGGACATATGCTCGGGCAGCCAGGCAGATTGCACCTGACAGAAGGGGACAGGAGGGATGCTATGGGTGGAGCACTGTGCCAGCTTGAGAGAGGTGACCGCACAAACCACCCCACAGGCTACAGAAGGTGACAGGGTCAAGCATCAGAGTTTCCTCACTACCCTGGCACAAGGGATGGCAGCACAGCCTCCCCTCCATTCCCTGCCGTTTGAGACATCTCAGGGCATTGGCTGTCCACAAAGAGAGGCTGCTCCTTGGAGGATTTCCTCATAGCCAGCTTGGATGACAATTGCCTTGTCCAGCCCTCAGCATTGCAGAGCTCAGAGCTGCTCCTGGAGACCTAGACACCATGGACTGACCCCGAGGAGCCCTTGCAGCCCACAGGAGTGCAGGCACTGGTGTGGTTAGTGAGGAGGCCCTGTTTTACCACACACACTATCATGCCAGTCTGGGAAATGAAGAGCCATCCACTCAGAGAATAGTAGCAGCAGCACCTTCACACCTCTTGACCTTGCCTGAGAAGACACCAGTGCGAAGGCTGGATTTTAAATAATTTTTACATGTTAATCCAATTGGTTTTGCCAGGGAAGAAGGGAAATGAGGGAGTACATGTATCATGTCTTTAAACACTGCATAATGGCTTCAGACTGAAAGGGAGTAACTTAAATTGGATTTTGGGAAGAAATTGTCCCTTGTGAGGGTGGTAAGTTACTGGCACTGCCCCGAGCAGCAGTAGCTGCCCCTGGATCTCTGGAAGTGTCCAAGGCCAGATTGGATATTGGGGCTTGGGATAGTGGAAGGTGTCCCTTCCCATGGCAAGGGCAGAATGAGAATGAGATGGACTTTGAAGTCCCTCCCAACCCAAACCATTCAGTAGTTCTTTGTTTCTATGACAAAGGAGCTCCAGGAGCCCTCCCTTTTCAGGTAGGGTCTGCACCTGCCTGTCTCTCCTCCTGCCATGGGTGGGAGCAGCTTTCCCTGAACAAAGTTCTCCAAGGATACCCACTAGCACAGCTGTCTTGCTCTCCCTCAGCTGGGAAGCCAGCCTGGCGTTTCAGGGAAGGCTCATTAAGGAGGAGGCAGAGTTGAGTGACAAAGCAATCAGGCTTATCAAGGTCCAGCTTGGGCTTTAGGAGGAAATGCAGCCGCCGGTGTTCATGCCAATGTTGTTAATGCCTTTTGGGGCTGCATCTGAGACTGGGTTTGTTTTGGCAGCTTCAAAGCCTGATATAAAAACATGTCCTTGCTGCACAGACTGGCAGAGAGAGCCAAGGCTGCTGAGCAGGGCAGCACAGGGATGCAGCAGAGCCTGAGCCTCACCTGGCAGGAATCCACCTGGCTCCAGCCAATCCATTCACACCAATGGAGCAGCGGGACCCAGTTCTTTGTTTGTTTGTTTGACATCTCCTTGGGGCTCCTCCTGCTGAATCTCCAGAATGGTGAGGTTTACATGCCACAGTGCCACAGTGGCTGTCATCAAACCATGTCCTGCAGCAGTTCAGCAAGGTGTGATGGGCTTCCTTGTAGCTTCAGGATGGCTTCCTCAGTTTGGATACCCCCAAAACTCAGGAGGGGTCAGGCAGTTCAAACAGTTTCAAGAGCAAAAACTGGGAAGTGAGAAGTCTCTGTTTGTCAACAACCATGCAAGCGAGATTTTTGCCCTCTCCTGGCACTTCTTCCACAAGAGCATGGGTTTAGAGGGCTAAAACCAGAATTTAGGGGGTCTCCTGGTTCATGGGCAGTGGGTGACAGTGACTGCTTGATTAATCAGTACAATGAGGGATTTGGGTTGATCCAAATCTGAAGCACATTTGCATCCTGTAGGCCAGAGAGGGATGGCTACAGCCCATGAGCCGTCAGCGATGGCATGCCAAAGCTGTCATCCTCCGCAGGATAATAGATCGCAGGATGTTTTGCATTAGAAGGAACCTGAACCTTCCTTGATGCCATTTGAGGTCATTTCCTCTCCTCCTGTCCCTGTTCCCTGAGCAGAGCTCGACCCCTCGGGCTGTCCCCTCCTGGCAGGAGCTGTGCAGAGCCACAAGGTCCCCCCTGAGCCTCCTTTTCTCCAGGCTGAGCCCCTTTCCCAGCCGCTCCCCATCAGCTTTGAGCATCTCGGGATTTTTTATTTCAGCAGCGGAGTTGAGATCGCACCCACCGTGCTGCTATTGGTCGCTCTCTCCGCGCTCCCCCCACTTTTCCTCCTGCCGCCCCCACTTCATTCCACATTTTTCACATTTCTGGGGATTGTTTTTCACCTCCCGGCGCTTTCTGAAGCGCGCCCAACAGAAATAAACTCAGCCTGCCCATCGCTGGTGGGGCGAGGGGCAGGGGGTTACGCTCGCGGTAAATTTAGCCCCTCACTGACAGATTTATCCTCCTTAATCAGAACCAAGAGTAGTTAGTGAGGTTTGTTTTTGTAGACTGAACTTCCCCAAAGTCAGCGCGCACTCACCTCCCCCTCCCTCCCCAATTACATAAATGCTTTAAGAGCTGATTTCCTGGAGTGTGTGCCAGTGCTCTCTCCAAGCAAACAAAGCAAAGACGACACTGAAAAGAGCCCGCGTTTGGCATTGAAAAGGAGGATTATCCTCACAAAATGTGAGAAATGAGGTATCAAAGGGTCTCTTCCCCGTCTCTCTTCCTTCATTTGCGCATGGGAGATAAAGCAGAGCTGGGGAGCACCTTTCCAATCCGGAAACTCGAGTGGGTTTGCCCTGGCAGACCGAGGTTTGGCCAGAAACTCAAACGCACCTCCCATTCGGCAGGGAAGCCGGCAGATCCATCAGCTGCTCCATTTCCACCCAGGCTGCTTGCTCCTGTCCTTTCCTCACCCCACGTTCATAGGCTGGCACCAAAGCATCCCATCCTGTTGCAGCTTGGTCCAGTGCAGAGGCTAAGCCAAGTTTGGCTCCACCATCCTCTCCCGGGAACAGTTTGAAGGATGTGTGGTTGAAGAGACTTTGTGGACATCTTCCCTGACAGGGCTTCTCCTCTCCATCTGTCCACGGTCTTGCTTTAATATTCCCCTTTCCTTTTCCTTGCCATCACGCCACTGATTAAGAACATCCCTAGCACGTGCCAGCATGGAAGGTGTTGTAATGATCATTTGCTTTCTTCTGTTTCAGCTTAAACAATTGCTTTTACTGAGCTCAGACCCTTTCACAGCAATTAGGAGCCACGATGGATTTTGGGAAGAAATTCCTCCCTGTGAGGGTGGGCAGGCCCTGGCACAGGTGCCCAGACCAGCTGTGGCTGCCCCTGAATCCCTGGCAGTGTCCCAGGTCACGTTGGACACTGGGGCTTGGACCAACCTGGGATAGTAGAAGATGTCCCTGCCCATGGCAAGGGTGGAATGAGATGAGTTTTAAGGTCCTTCCCAATCCAAACCGTTCTGTGGTTCCATGTTTCTATGACAAAGGAGCTCCAGGAGGCCTCCCCTGTCAGGCAGGGTCTGGATCTGCCTATCCCTGCATCCTGCCATGGATGGGAGCAGCTTTCCCTGAACTAAGCTCTCAAAGGATGTCCACCCACAGCCCCAGCAGCCCAGGAGAAGCTCCACACATCCCAGTGCACAGACAAATTTCAGTGGAGTTTGGTTTCAATCATAATACCATTAACACTTTCCCCCCATTGCTGCAATAAGGATGAATCCTTCTGTTCCCTTGTAGTTAAGGTAGCCCTGAGGCACTGCTGAAGCACCTGTGAGCTAAGCTGGGCAGAGAGGAAACTCCCTCTGCTAAGAGAAATTGCAGGAGAGGGAGGCAGCAAGGCAGAGGGGAGAGGTGCACTAATATATTTTCTGGATTAGCTCAGGCTGAGATGGAGTCCTGACCCCGTGACATCACTGATCCACTTCTCCCCCACCTGGACACAGGTCCTGTTGTCCAGAGGGTGAGCTGGGAAAATAAATTTCTGGGGTTTTTTTTCCCTTTTCCTTCAGAAAAATTCCCCTCATTTCCCCTCAAAAGTGAGCACACGTGGGACTATTTTTACCCAGGTTTATTTTTAGCTCCTCTTGTCTGAGTTGCCTCTCACATGGCTGCATGGGGAGGGATGGCAGCAGCTGCAAGGACACGTTCTCCCTCTACAGCACAGCAGGGCTGGGGGCAAACATGCCGGCAGTAATTACAGCACAGCCTCGTTAATCAATCTCTGCTCCCAGCTTGCTCAGAGTGCAGCAAGCTCATTCCCATCCAACACTGCTGCCCACGCTGCCCCCATTCCTAGAGATATCCCCACCCAAACATGTCTCCATGCCTCTGGTGCTGCCCCAAGCGACCCAATTCCTGCTGTCCCTCTCTCTGCTGGACTCACAGCTTGGCCACAGGAAGGCAATCAGAGGCTGGAGCAAGCTGAAAGCCCTGGGAGCTGGGTGGGAGCCAAACCCTGGCAACAGCAGGGCAGGAACTGGGGCACTGCGTGGCCCCTCTGGGACAGAGTTTTCTGTGTCTAGCCCTGCCTTCAAAGGAAAGCTGAGCAGGCAGGCAGCTGGGAAAAGGGGGTTGGGATGCTCAGGAGCTGCTGTGACCAGGTAGAAAGCTGTGGGTGCTGGCTCAGAGGAAGCTGCAGGACACTGAATGTGTTTGATTGGGATGAGCAACGTACAAAAGTCTGGGTTTCACTCTTTAGGGGAATTCACACACAGCCAGAGCCTGGGTGTTTTTTCCCAGAGGGGAATCCCTGCTGCCAGCAGCATGACCAACCTGCCTCATGGCCTGTGTGCTCCATCCAGCAGCAGCTGAGCTGGGAGCAGCACTGCGACTGTGGGCATGGAGGGCAAAGGGGATGCACGGGAGGCTGCATCCTGGTCAGGACACTCTCATGTCCCTCTTCACCCTGCCACCAGCTTTCAGAGCACCTTCCCAAGGCCTCTGCTGACTTCCAGAAGGGAAAGCACAGCCTCTTCATGGCACCAGCCCTCTCCATCCTGGATCACAGTGTGCCACAGTGCCATGCTGCCTGTGCCAGGCTGCAGCAGGCACTGGCATGTCCCCCGTTACCATGGCAATGCTGCCAAGGTTCACATCTTTTCCTGAATCCCAATTTATCCTGCTGCTTTATTTCTCTCCCACCCCCCACTCTCCACACCTCAGGAAAGGCCAGGATATAGCTCTGCAATCAGGGCTGTGGTCATATTGCATGAAGTCCTTGCTCAGGAGTAACAGCCTTGGATCTCCTGACAGCACAGAGGGAAATCAGGGAGCAGATATTGGTCAATCCTCTGCTGTCTCTTCTCATTAGACTTAGTCACAGGGAAAAATCCAGAAGGCCTGAAACGTTTTTGTAAAGTGACAGGGCTTTTTTTTCCTGGTCATTATTTTAAAAGAAAAGCTCCCCACGCAGAGGGGACAGCTGTGGATGCAGATCCTTGTCAGTGCTGGTCCCCCACCCACATGGCCTTGCCCTGGGCATCCAGCCCATCCCAGTGTCCAGCACCAGCCACCTGGGTGAGCAGGAACCTCCCCTGGAACATCTCCCTGGGGCCACGGTCCCTCTCCACCCATGTGCTGTTTCACAGAATCACAGGATCATTAGGGCTGCAGAAGACCTCCAAGATCCTTGAGCCCAACTCCAGCACCACCAAGACCACCATCAAACTGTGTCCCCAAATGCCACACTACACATCTTTCCAACATTTCCAGGGATGGGGACTCCACTGCGACCCTGGCCAGCCTGGTCCACTGCCTAACCACCCTTTTGGTAAAGGAATTTTTCCCTCATCTCCAATGCAAACCTCCCCTGGCCCAGCCTGAGGCCCCTCCCTCTCCTCCTGTCCCTGTTCCCTGGGGCAGAGTCTGACACCCCTCCACCTGCCCTCTCCTGTCAGGAGTAATGGAGAGCCAGAAGGTCCCCCTTGAGCCTCCTTTTCTCCTGGTGGCCTCCATCCAGCTTCTCCATAGCAACATAAAGACATTCATTACTGATCCCAAAACTGCCTTTGCTAAATGCCACCTCTCCCTACCACAGGAGAGCATTTTCAGGGAAAATCCTAGCTTGATCCCAGCATGAGGGGTACATCCTGCAATGACAGCAGCTCACCTTTAACTGAATTTCCAGGCTCTTTCCTATACTGACATTGTACCTTGTGCACCCAACTCCTTGCAGCCTGTCATGTGATAGGACAGGAAAGAGAGACCTAAAGGAACTCCTAAGGGAGAGCTGGAGAGGGACTTTGGACAAGGACCTGGAGTGACAGGACAAGGGGGAATGGCTTCCCACTGCCAGACAGCAAGGTTAGATGGGATATAGGGAAGGAATTGCTCCCTAAACTTGGAGTGATCCCTTATCCAAGCACTGAACCCCTTGGAATAGAGGAACTGGAGCTTGGATTGCCATTCTGCCCTGCTCAGGGTTTTTCTCATCATCCTTGATTTACAGGAGTGGCACTTTGGCTGAGGATGCTGATGAGCTGATGTTGGGACACAGTTCCAGGAAAGGCAAATCCATTTATCAAAGTGCTTATGGCTCCCAGTTCAAGACGGGTGAAGCACCAATAAATATCGAACAAAGCAAGGGAATCAGACTCCAAAGTAGCTTCATAAATAAAAGGCTATTAAAAAAATATATATATCTGCAGATGCTCATGCCAACCTCCCTGGAGTCCCAGCCCAGGTCTGAATCACAGCTAAGAGGGCCTGGCTGCATCCTCCTGAGATGACATCCCAGAGGAGAAAGGTCCAAGGCACATGGCAGGCTGCACAGGCGCGGGTCAATGGGAAGGGAAGTGCTGTCTGACAAAGGAATGAGCTGCTAATTTACTGAAATGCTTTGGAAAATAATTGCATTTGGAAGCCTTCAGCTGTCCTGGGTTTGTGCCTTCGTGCAGGACTGGAATTTCAGGAGATGGGACATAAAAGGGAGTGGAAAAGCAAAGAGAGCTTTGAAGCTGGAGCAGAAGAGCACTCAATCAAATGTCAAAGCACAATTCCCAGCTCCCACACAGGCAAAGCTTTGCAGCTCCCATGGACAAGCACTTAGGGAACAAATCAGCCCTGTTTGTTTTCACCGAGGTGAGAAACACCTCCAAACCTGGAAGCACCTTCTGCTCCTTCAGACAACTCCAGGGATGGGGAACAAATCCAGCATGAAGAAAAACAAAGGGCAGAGAGCAGCCCTGGGAAGGGCTGAAGAGGGAATGAGCACAATTCCACCACCACCACCACCCCCAGGCCCTGCTCTGCCAGCAGTTCACAGGCACTTTCATAGCACTTACACTGAGGCAAAGGCAGAGGATGGATGGGGTCACTGCTCCAGCAGCACAAAGAGGGGTTCAGAGCTCTTCCCACTGGAGCTGGCTGGCTTCCCTCCCTGCTCCCAGGGTCTGCTAACTGCCACCATCCCCACCTTCCTCTTGGGCCATCTCCTGGAGGAAGGGTGTCACACAAAGCAAGAGCAATGGCCCTGCCTTGGAGGGCTCCTCTGAAAATCAGCACATTGAGAGAAAAGCTTCCTTGGGGTCCTCTGGTGCCCAGTGGATGGGGCCATGCTTCTTCTGAGACAGAGCTTGTATTCAGGCTCTGCGAACAACAGGCCATTCAGAGGCAATGAAGGGACAGTAAATCCAGAAGTGATGGACAAAAAAAAAAAGCATCTTTTCACACAATTTGCCTCGAGGAATTCTGTGTCATATGATGCGGCCAAGGGCAGACTTGTGGCATCAAACAACTGCTGAGCCAGCCCTGGGTAGTGCTATTGTTCAAACCAAAAAATAAATTATGTTAAAGATGGGGAAAACTCCCTGAGTGTAAGACGCAGAAATCACTCATGCTGTTGAAGGACTACACTGAAGAAGACTTCCTGAGGACAGAACACCTTTGCTGAGAAGAGGTCCTTGGGAGCAGCCTGGATGAAGCTTGTAGGACACCCTGCAGCTTTCCCTGAGGTTCCTGGCACCAGCTGCTGAGCCAATAAAATCCCTTTGCTAGCCACAGTGGCGAACAGCCCTCTCACCACAAGAATTCTCTCCATCCAGCCACTCCTGGGAGATTTCATTACACCTGGCTTGACCCTCCTCTTCATCTCTGCACCTGCCATGCAAGGAGCTGCCTCCACTGCTCAGACCATGGAATCATGGAATATGGGTGGAGTTGGAAGGGACCTTAAAATTCACCTCACACCCCTGCAATAAGCAGGAACATCCTCCACTGTCCTGGCATTCTCCAAACACTGTCCAATATGCCTTGGACACTTCCATGGATGAAGATTCCACAACCTCTCTGTGCATCAGACTTGCCCTGGGAACTTGGAATAAAGCAGGTTGCTTCCCTTCTAAACTGCAGAGGGAGAGAAAGGTTTAGAGAAGAGGAAGAGCTGCTACAGTAAAACATTACCTCCAAAATATTCCAGAAAAAAATATGCCAACAAAAGCCTCCGAACACCTTCAATTATTGAAGTTTCCCTATCAACACTCACAGCATGTTAATTCTCCCTTTGGGTACCGGTGATGCAGATGTGAGAGCACAGCCTGGGAAGGATTTGATATGCTGTTGGAGCTTTCCTTGCTGAATTGAGCCATCCCAGCACATTCCCAGGCTGAGGCTTTTCGAGCTGCAGAGGTGGGGAAGAGAGTGAGAAGGTCACGTAACCCAACCCTCCAGCTCAGATTTTTTGGTGTTTTGGTTAAGCTGGTCAGATAAATGCTTTCAGAAGACACTTTAAAGCCATGGTTGCTCTCTCCAGGGAACTATCAGGCTGATTTCCTTTGGCCAGAGCACAGTCCCAGGGTCAGGCTGTGAGCTCTCAATTAAGATTTGGATGTGTCACTGAATGGAAAGCACTTGGCTGTATTGCTGCTCATTTGGTTGCTTTATGATAAATCTAATCATTACCCCACTCCACTTGGCCTAGCTGAAGGTGATAAGGCTGTGCTGCAGCCATCCCAGGGGAATCCAGACCAAACAGCTTTCCCAGGAAGGGCAGCTCCATCACAGAGCTCCCTACTCCCAGTGGGATGCACCTGCCCCAGATTTTGACCTAGGAGGATGGCTTTGGGTAATTAAGAGTAATTAAAGTTCAGCCATGTGTCACTGCTTCACATCTCCTCCTGCAGCCCCAGCAGGGCACGAAGCTGAGCTCCAGCACTGCTCCATGGGCATCACTGGGAACAGAGGTGAAAGATTCCCCCCCTTTTTTTAAGGCTCGTCCATGGATCAAGCTCCTTGTGACTCCTCCCATGGCATATCCAGGGGTTGGAACCCCACTGCAGGTGGTACTCACAGGTGTAATAGGACTGCTGGGGACCCAGGCTGGGACTAAGCCATCCCACAACTGGGTCTGGGCCGGTGGCTTTCTCCCTGGAGATTTGGGCTGAAGGTTTGTCTGCTCCTCATGCTTTAACACATCCAGAATAATCACTCTCATCCCCTATCACCACCATCATTTACAGAAACTCTGCAGCTCTTCAAACTCCTGTGGGCACATGGGTGGGCAAAGAGGTCCAGAACAGCAACACTTCCCTCCTCCTCTCCTGAGGGCATCCAAGAGGACAGCCAGCCCTTCCCCAGGGCTTGGCAGCATTCTGAGACCTCTGATCATGGCAGACGTGGCAGCAGTGCCACAGCTCCCCAGCCCTTGGCTCCCGCAGAATGCTTCCCATCTTCCTCTGGCTTCATGAGCTCATGAATTCATCAAAGGGAATTAAGCTGCTCCTGGTTGAGGAATCCCAGAGAAGCTGTTGGAGTCCTTCTGCTCTTCCAGAGCAGGACGGGAAAAGCTTAGCACCATCAGGCCAGGCAGAGCCTGTGCCTGGAAATATGCCAGGCCAGCCAGGCCATGTGTGGTGGGAGCCTGCACCACCTTCCCAGGCCGGGGCTGCACAGGCCCATCTACATGGATCCTGCTAGAGATGGGAACTAAACACAAACAAGCATATTCTCTAAGGAATTTAGGAAGCTGGAGCAGGAGGGGTCCTGCTGGGAAACACAGAGCTGTGTTTTGAGCCCCTCAGGGGCAGCAGTGGCTCCCCAAAAACCATCATATCATCAGGTCTTTGCTGAAGGAGGCTGCTGCCTTCTAGCAGCTAAGCTGAATTTTCTCTCCAACAAGCTGACTGAAGTTTCATGCCCTGGATTAATTTGCCCACAGTGTTTTGGGAAGATCTTGGGATGGCAGCCTGCACCTAAAGCCTTGGGTGCACCGGGATCTATGCCAGCAGAGAAGACCCTCCAGGTGGAGCCTGGGATGCCGCAGTAGTTTCCCACGCCCCAGGCTGTCCCTGGCAGGGTTGATGGCAGCCCCAGCACTCCTGCCTGTGCTGACATGGCAGCCTGGCACAGCCAGCCCAGGGCTGGTCCCAAACCACACACGGAGCTGCAGCCACAGACAGCAGGAGTGGCCTCCCCTCCCTCCCAGGCATAAGGGCTGCGAACACAGTTCAAAGTTCTCCTCGGTACAAAAACGGGCTTTGAGGGTAATTTGTTGCAGCTTGAAAGCAGCTGAAGTTAATTACAGAGCAATGAAATATCACACTTTAATATTGCTTCATTCCCCTTGGCTGGGCTGCTGTGGAACGCTGCTCTGTTCCAGGATCCGGACCCAAGCACTCTCTCATCTCCAGAAAACATCCCAGTTAAACAGGGAGAGTAAGGCTGTGGGATGCATGACCCTCCAGAGCTCAGGAGAAAGGGGGCCAGAGCATGGGGCTGCACCTGGGGGCTCCCAGCAGGCGCGGTGCTGTTCGTGTGTCTCTAACCCACGCCAGGGCACTCACAGAGCCTCCAGCCCCGTGCTCAAAGCTCAGCCCCCGTCTGAGATGCAGGCCTGTTCCCCTGCCCACGCACAGGGCACCCCTCAGTGCCTCTAAGCCCTGCTACTGCCTGGCCCAGCAGTCACCCTGGGAAGCCCCTGGCTACAGGCCAGCACTGCCCAGGTGAGCTCCTGACTCACGCAGCTCCTGAGCAAGAGCTGGAGTGCCGTGGCCAAGGGCAGTGCAGGTGTCTGCATCCTCTGCAGGCCTGGGAAAGGCTGCTGGGAGCACGGGGAGCAGCAGCCTTGTTCTTCCTGGAGCTCAGGCTGGCTCTGTCAGGCAGCCATATGAGCAGACTTGTCCTGCTTGCCGGTCACCCCAGAGAAGATGCCAAGTGTCCCTCTTGCCCTGATGCCACTTGGGTGCTTTCTCCTGCTTGGAAATGACACAGAATAAAGCAACAGGGAACACCAAGGTGGACAAATCACTTGCAAACACAACTTGTGCAGCCTAGGCAAGGGACAGAGTTGGCCCAAGCACAGCCACAGCCACCACTACGCAATACAGGGGACCTCAAAGCCAGAAGGATAGGAATCCCAGCGTCCTTGTTAGTGTCAGCAGCCAAAATAGAGTTACAAGCACAAATCTGAGAGCCCTTTCCACACACTGAAGGGCCTTGGCCACCCCAGCCCACTCCAGAGAGGCTGCAGCCCCTTCCTCAGTGCTTTCATCCTGCAGGGTGGCTCAGAGGAGCAGGTCGCATTGCCACCTAATGGGATGCGCTGGGAAAGCCCCAGCATCCTGCTGGAAACTAGTGAGACCAGGACCCTGGGGGCTCTGCAGGTGCTTCACATGCCCTGCACCAGCAGAGCCGACCCGGTCAGGCCACCCCTGGCTCTGTCACACAAATCAGCGCTGAGGCACAAATCAGAGGGGCCAGGCAGGATTGAGGGCTTGTGTGCTCAGAGCTGTGCCAGGAAACAAGGCAGCCGCTCATCACCCAGTGGTATCACCACACACATCTGTCTGGGCACACCAGGAGAAAGCTTTATTGGGTCTCAAGTCATTTTCCCCTCGCTGCCTCCCACAGCTCATAAAAGCTCCTGCCAGCAGAGCCCATTGAACATTAAGCTCCTCGAGGAAGCGGTTGTCCAGTTAAAGCTGCCTCCTTGCCAAAATGCTGCATGCGGGCAGACACCACAGGGAAAACCAGCTCCACAGGGACTCCAGAGGTGGATGTGGGATGGAAATCAGCATGGCTAGGAGAAACAGGGTTCATTGTGCCAGGAAAGCCCAGGGACTGGTGCACTGTGCCAAACCCACAGCACTGAACACTGCCTTCCACCCCGCTCCTCTCCATCACCACTTGGAGAGCAACACCTTCCGTGTGATATCACAGGGACTGCTGGGAGCAGCAAGGGCCCCACCTCCTAAATTACTGCACTGACAAAGTCACAAATGCACCGGCAGGAAGATCTGCTCACATCCCTGATCCTGCCTGCAGCACCAGCTCACAACCTGGCACAACCCAGCCTGTGACCAGGAGCAGCAATCAGAGCAGTAGCTTTGATGCCTCCCTCCTGAGCCCCTCACCTCCCTGCAGAGTTCTCTTGGCTCACAACAAACACCTCAGGGAGAAATCAGAGGGGATTTGAGACCCCTCAGAGCCCATGGTGGCTTTGGTTTCCCTTCCTCACTGAAGGTGCAGTCCCTGCCCATGCCAGCCTGAGTTCCAGGTCTGCTTCAGCTGCCCACTGAAGGCAATGGGAGCTTGATTTTTACCCATATCCAAAGGTAAAAGTGGAAATTGATTGAATAAAGTTCCTCCTTCCTTCAGCCTTGAGTCTCTCCTGTAAGCAGAGAAAAGCATTAAATGGAGTCTGTGTCCTAATGGCAAATCCCAGCCCAGTTTCTGATACCCTCACCTTTTGTGACATAAAACCAATTAACCTTGTCTCCCAAAACACCCAGAGGTGAAGGGAAAGTCCTGGGAGCTGCTGTAGACCCTGCCAGGACTGCACAGTTCATGCCTGCTGTATATAAGCACCATTTTGTACATTTTTGTTTTGCATGCATCAACTCCTTTTATAGACCAGAAACTGTCGTGTGAGCTTTCTACCAAAGCATTTGGTTGCCAAAAAGGAAATCTACTTCCACAGCATGCAGCAATGTTTGGAGCAGCCACCTTCTCGTAGGCAGGAGAGGAAGCAGAAAAGAGCACACCTGTGCATCGGCACTGTGACATTGCCCCAAGAGCTGGTTCCTAGCCGTGCTCCCTGCTCCAGGAGCAGGTGGAGGAATGAGGAGCAGTGCCTGTCTCACTCAGAGGGAACAACAGTGCCCATCGCAAATTCCAAACCCAGCTGCCTTTGAAGATGCCCAGCACTGAGCTAACTGAGACAAAGCTTTCTCAGGCATGGAAAATTGAAGTCTCATTTGTAGCTGCAGTTTTTGCTTAGGAGGGTGGAGAGCACAGCAGGAGTGGTCCCATCAGATAGCAGCAGCCAGGCTGGGCTCTAGCACCTGTGGAGGAATTACATGACAGCAGGAGGCAATGCGCCAGGCTTGGTCTCACTGGGAACAAGTGCTTGGCAGAAAACAGGGCTTAAAGCTGGGAACCAGAGCAAGTTCCATGGCATCCTGCCACCCATGGTGCCAGGTGTAAGAGCTCAGCAGGATGATAGGGAGTAATGCTATCAGGTGGAATCAGTGTGGGCTGACATGGATGGGAGCTCCTAGGGCCAGGCACTCCCAAGGAGCTTTGGCCAGTATCACACAATCATGGAATGGTTTGAGCTAGGAGGCACCTTAAAGCTCTACTGCAATGCACCTGCCATGGGTAGGGACACCTTCCACTATGCCAGGTTCCTCCAAGCACCATCCAACCTGGCCTTGGACACTTCCAGGGATTGCCATTGCTGCTCTAGAAAGCGTGTGGTAGGGCATCCCCTCCCTCATGTTATCTCCTGTCACTATCACATCAAACAAAAGTCAACAGAAGACCAACCCAAGGAGGAGAGGCCATCCTTTTCCTTGATCGTCAGGCCTCCTTTTCCCCCTAAGCCCTCCCTGAACACTGATGGCTTCTCCATAAACACCCAGTTCACAATAAACCCATGCAGAAACATTTTTGGGAAGCAGCCCATCAGGTGGTATTGTGCCATCCTATCTTCCCTCTGCTTTGGTTGCTTCCACTCACTTCTGCACAACTGATTCATTTTGCTTTTGTGAGCAGCACTGGAAGCTGTGGGATTTGTTGTGCACCTAAATTCCACTTGCTCAGCAGGCTCTTCCACAGATGGGATTAATGCCAACCTTTGTCTGTGGTGGGGACACAACACAACCTGAGGCAGCAGAGATACTACTGAAACCTCACTGCTATTGCATTTCCCAGAAAAGCTGTGGCTACTACAGCCCTGGAAGTGAGTGTTCCAAGCCAAGCCGGACAGAGCTTGAAGCAACCTGGGATAGTGGAAGGTGTCCCTGCTCATGGCAGGGAGTAGGACAGAATGGGCTTTAATGTCCCTTCCAGCCCAATCCCCTTCTGTCATTCTGTAATTAAAACATCAAAGTTTCACTGTGAAAAAGGAAGAAGAAACTTGCTGCATCTCATAACTGCAGCCCTAGGCTCAATGTCACTGCCAAGGAGCCAATTCCTCAGCGAGAAGCTCAGCCATACACAGGTATCTCCACAGCCTGGATGGCTGTAGCCTGCCCCAGCTGAGGGGGAAGCTGTTAAGAGACATACTGGGATATCACAGACAAGCTTCAGCCACTCATCTCCTCTCTCTTTTCTCCTCTCCTGTGCAAAGTGAAGCCAAGGCCAAGGTTGTTGCTGGACTGGAGTGAACACAGGGAAAACTGGTGGTTTTGCCCATAAATGCGATCTTCCCCAGAGAATCTGCCCTGGGAAAGCAGGCAGAGCCAAGCATGGGACAGGACAGGCAAGAGGCAAAACCCAGACAACGGGAATTCGGGATAAGAGGACAGACTGCAGATGGGTTTCATACATGCCCCTACGCAGAAGCATGGAGAGGATCTGAGCTGTATTATCTTCCCCAGTCTAAGAACTGGAGATAGATTCATCCAACTGGCACAGCATAGCCTCCAAAACCCAAATCTCTACAGCTGGTTTGCTAAGAGATTTTTCTTGAGGTGTTGGAGTAGGAAGGTGGAAAGAGAAAAACACAGAGGAAGGAAGAGAAAAACTAGTGCTCCCTCCTACAGCATGGAGAGATAAAGTTATTTCCTTCACAGATTTAGCTTATAAACAGTTTTAAAGCAGAGTTAAAGCCCGAATAAAATTTTTTAAAGTGCTTGAGATGCATGTTGTCATACCACAGGGCTCACCAGCATTACTTTTCCTGACTGGAATTAAAGTCTTTTATATCCAAAGCTCAGCCTTCCATGCTGCTGGAGTGGGTGGGGAAGGCTCCTAAAGCTGCTCTGCACCCCAGTGAGCCCCCCAGTGTCCCACAGCAGCTTCTCCAGCTCTACCCAGAGCACAAAACACCTCTCCAGATCTTGCATTGGGCTGCACACACTGCCAAATGAATTCCAGCACCCAGAGAAACTGGCGACAACAGGATGGAGGACACAAGTACAAACAGAGCTGCACTCTTCAGAGGAAACTTAAAACCACAGCAAGTGCTCCTTTATCCCCACACCCCTCAGAGCTGGGAGATGGTGCTCTGGGCAGGTGGAGGGAGGCTCACACTGCTCAGGATCTCACTGCACTGGCTGGGAGTCCTGAAGGATTCAGGCATCCCTTCCCAGAGGACAGACTGAGGAGACAAATCACAGAAGCAAAGCGCTACAGGATCAGCAAAAAGAGGCACAGTTCTTCCCACTGCTCCTTTATCCAGTATCTCACCAGGCCCCCAGGGCTCTCATTAAGGGACTCTTCATACTGGTTTTGATACAGGAAGGGGCACAAGCTTAACTCCAAGGCACTGCCCTAAATTCTGGAATGCCTGGCAGGCCTTTTCCTCAGTGACTGAAGCAGTGAGGCCCATGCTGGAAATGCAAAATTAACTGCAGCCTAAATCTGGACAGTGGCACTAGAACCAATGCCAAGGTACCTCATTTCTGTGACTAATACTAAATGAACAATTTCTTTTAAAAGAACCCTTCCAACCTGGACTTTCAGGGACTTGCAAAAATAATAATTACACTTGTCTTTTATAGCCAACAAACATCTCACTCTATAGTAGAATCAAAGTAAGAAGCTATAAGTACAACTGCTGGCAATTATTTTGACTATTTTTTAGAATTTTAAGCAGAGATTTTTGCTGTATTAATTGAGATAACTCATTTCCATCTCTCATTGAAGTTTTACGCTTTGCTGAGGTCCAGTCAGTGCCTTTCAGAACACATTGCTGCTTCTAATGAACCTCAAAGAACACCACACATGACAGAACAAGATATTAACTTTGTGAGAGCCAGGAGGGTACAGGTTTAATTTCTCTTGAATCAGCAGAACAACACTAATCCTGGATAATAATGTGCCACAGTCTAAAGGAAGAGGAAATTCAGCTCTGATGTTGAGCCTTCCCCAGTTCACTTGGCTATCCCACACTGACTATACAATATCCCTGAGTTCCTCAGGGAAAAACAAACCATAATGAAGTGGTTTTCCTTCTGGGAGTCTACTCCCTTCTGCTGGGGACAGGAAATGATTTAAGCAGTGTTTCCTTGGTGCTACACAAGTGATGTGGAGCAGGTGCACTGAACATGGCTCCTCTTCCCTCAGGTCCAGTGGTCCATCCAGGCCAGGGCTCCAGCAGGAACGGATTTCATTTCAGCCAGATCCACTTGTCCCCAACATCAGCATTGTAGCCTCGTGCGTACTTGCGCCCAGGGAGCTAAAGAAAGCAGAAAGCTCAGTCAGAACTCTGGTCACTCCCCTCAGAGTTCTGAAATGCCTTGTGAGATCTACAGAACATGAAATACTGTTTTTACATTGTAGTGATAAAACTTACAGAAAAATCAATCTCTCAAAAAAGACTGAGCTGTGCAGCTGAAGGGGGGACTGCAAAACCTACAATATATATCTGAAAATGAGGCAAATTATCTCAGCACCACATTCCACCTGGATTCATCCACCTCCTCCCAGCCTGAGATGGCTCCTCTAACTGTATCAGGGAGAAGAGGAACTGAATCTCATTCCAAAATAGGCAAGCATATTATTAAATATATGAAATACTTCATGCACGCGATACTGAGTTAAATACAACATTAAATTAAACTGTTCAAATGAAAATGCAGATTTAGCTTTCAAGAACTGAACTTATCTTCATTAAAGCAAAAACAGAATCTGTCTGCCTTCATCAGCAAGGCACTTTCCACCACTTTTTGATGGAAAAACCCAAAGATTTTTAAAGCCTTTACCCAAATTTCAACCCTGGGACCTAAGCAGCAGCCTGTGAGTCTCAGTGCTGAAGTAGAGCCCTTTGGTAGGTACTGACCACAACCTGGAATGCCAGAGATGGTGAGATTGTGATTATAAAAGCAGAATCCATCTCCAGAACATCCATTCCTACCTCCAGGAACCAAAAAGAAAGAACAGAACACCCGTGAGCTCAAATACTGGACCCGAGAAGCAAAGCACCAGAAAAAAAGCCAATGAGTTTGGTAAGAAAGGCTGAAGCCAGCAAAGATGCTGTAATAAAACTTGTCCTTTAAAAATAAGCTATCTACTGGCAGCCTCTCCAAATAATTAAGCAGAGATCATCTGCTCTGACTCCAAACAAACACTGGTTTCACACAAGACCCCAGACTTGTCCTGAGGATTTTCCCTTTCCAAAAAACATGTAAGAGGATCCTGTTGGGGACAGCTGCCTCTGCAGAGAGAAGCAAGATGCAGTCTTGATAAAATCTGTACTCAGGCCACAAAAATGAACTGTTTGATAAAAGATGAAGCCTGCTGTTTTGAGGGAGGGGAGTTGTGTTTATATTCACTTGAATGTCAAAAAACAAGACACTTCTTTCCCTAAAAATAAAGCTGACAGAAGACCTGACCTCCTCCACGAGATACTTCCCACCCTGCCTTGTCACCAACCATTTGTGATCAGTTTTTCTGAGGTTTTTCAATTAATGTCTTGTTTAAACATCAGCAGAAACCACACAGTCCTGCTGAGAGTTCCCCCCACTGAGCAAAGTGGAGATGGGAGATGAAAATAAATGATTACTATCTCTGCCTCACGGATCTCCAGCAGCGAACCAGGGAGAACATGAGGCCTCCTGTGACCAGCCTGTGACACAAAAACAGCTCTCCCTGGTTCTCTCCAGGCAGCACGGAATTGGACCTTTGATACTTGAAGAGATTCCCAGATAAGTAGATTATTAAAGCAACAGGAGAGCTCTGGGAAAATACAGCAGTTTACAGTTTTGTTTCTGGGAACATCTGCCCTCTTTAAAAAGCTACAATATCAACCCCAACAGAATTCAAATTCATTGTCCAAAACAAATTCCCTGTGTGCCTTTGGTTAAAGACATGCAAGACATCAAAGCAAGTGTTATAAGTATTCATCCATAACTCCATCATTCACAGTGGGCCTTGGCAAAGGCAGGAGAGTTTGGGGATTTGTTACAGCTAAACTTTCAAAACAATCAAAAAGAAAAAAAAAAAGGAAGAGAGAAGCAGAGTAAACAACTCCCATATTACCTAGGAAGCAGGATGATGGGAATTTATGCTCTGTGTACAAGATGCACAAGTGACACTGGCCACTTTGCCAAACTCTGCTCTTCAAATCCCACATTTTCCAGCTGTGATTGCAGTAGAAGAGCTGCATGGTTGGAACAGGGGAGGATTCTGCAGAGAGGAGTGGTAGGAGCACCAGAGATGTGGGGATGCAGGGCAAGGATGGGCTGGTTCTGGTTAGGCTGGTGCTCCAAAGTGCGCCCAGCTGAAGTTCCCAGGCTGCTCTTGGCCAGCACAAGGGCAGGGATGGAAATCGGGGACCAGCCCTGAGGCTGCTGGGTTTGTCTAGGCTGGGCAGCCCTGCTGCAAGAGATGATGGAAAGGAGATAGGAGAAAGCTCTATAGGACTTGCCAGCAGCTGAGACAACAGAGAGGGACTGAATATTCACCTTCTCTCGCAGTACAAGTTCCCTGGAAGTGTCCCAGGCCAGGCTGGAGCAGCCGGGATGGTGGTGGAAGGTGTCCTTGCCCATGGCAGGGGGCTGAGATGAGATTTAAGGTCTCTTCCAACCCAACCCATTCCACAATTCTATGATTACAGAGATCCCACCAGGCAGCCCCTGCAATTCCTGCCAGGTCATCAAGGAACAAATTTTTCCACTCCATGGAACTCAAGCATGAATGAAGCCTTGGCCTGCTGCATTACACTCCACAGAGCCCAAAAGTTGGCAGGGAGGATTATTTCCAGAGGGCTGGGGTAAAATCCACCACACAGAGCACAAAACTCCTGAAATTAGCTGAACGTAAAGGTAGAGTCAGCTCAAAGGCATCAAACTGCTCAACTTTAAAAGAGCAATAGGAAAAGAGACAAAAACAAGACCTTCTCATCAGTTACATTAAGAACCTGCCACAGAAGTGCCTGTCAAAATTACAAACATGATGAAAAGCCCCATAAAGTAACAGAGGCTGTGGAAGAGCAACAAGCAGCTCCAGCCAGCTGCTTGCTCCACATTCCACACCAGGCACGTGCAGGTAGAGCTCTAAGCACCTGGAAAGGTTGTCGAGGAGGAGCCTGCCTTGTTTTCCAGCCTTTGGGAAACAAACAGAATTACCATTATTGCCTTCTATTCCTGCTCTGCTCTATGCTGACGGCTGGGCTCCACAGCTCCAAGAGCTCTATAAATAGCCTGCTCAGAGCAGCACTGATCAAAGAGCACTTAAAAGCAGAGTCATTGCTCTGGGAGCTCAGGCTCATTCATCAATATCCCGAGGCTGTTTAGAACAGCCACAATAATAGCCCCTTCCATTACTGCTGGGAGCAGATGACTGCTTCGTTCAGGAGAAATCCTTGTTTCCAAAGGGTTGACAGTGTTGTAGGCACACAGCTAAAATCTGAGAGACTCTAGGAACATGGAGCTGCAGATATTGGCTGGATTCTGGGAGGGTTTGGTTTCCGATTGCTCCATATTATTCCTCCTCTGGTTCCTCTCTACAACTACACAAAGGGAGGATGTAGCCAGGTGGGGTCAAGTCTCTCCTCCCAAGTGACAAGAGGAAACAGCCTCAAAATGCATCAGGAGACACTGAACTCGGGTATTAGGGAAAAAATTCTTAATGGAAAGGGGCTGTCACCCTTAGCAAAGGCTGCCCAGGAGTCCCCATGCCCAGAGGGACTTAAAAGCCATGTGGATGTGGCACCTAGGGACATGGGCTGGTGGTGGCCTTGGCACTGCTGAGTTTAAGTTGGACTCAATGATCTTCTCCAGCACCACTGAGCCTGTGCTCCAGAGCAGCAGTTAAAGCAAGGAAGGGGAACAATTTCCCCTCCAAACAGACATCTGAGGTGTGCATGGCTTGGTTCCCAAATGCCTGGCACAGGCAGATGTTTGTTACAGCCTTACTCCTGCCATCCCTTGCTCAAATAAAACCCTCAATGCCGTTAACATCCATCGCAGCCAAAAAACAAGAGCACCCAAAAGTTTTGCTGAATTAAGGCTAAAATAATTTCAGTTTGCTGGAACTGTTCAATGACTGCAGTCCTGCCCTTCGTGCATTCACTAAAAAAACAGACAAAAATCCTTTGGAAAGAGAAGTGCCTGTAAGAGGATCAGTTATCCACTAGAGAGTGCAGGGAAAAGCCAAGGAACTAATCCAAGAAACACAGCACAGTTAAACACCTCAAAATGACTGCACTTCACAGTGTAAGATCCATGGAGATGCTACCCCTCTATTAAATTATATTCCAATTAATTTTAATTTAACAGAGATCTACCCTGGGGGATCACATCCCTCCACAGGTATGGGGATTAAGAGGAGTTTGGGAAAGGGGGATGTGCTCCCACATAAAAAAGCATTTCCTTTTGAAGGGACAGTCTATCAAGAAGAAAATGGATTACTTAAATGCCAGCAAGATTCGATTGTTTTCTTGATTCACAGAGGCATCCAGTGCCTGGGACAGCAGGGGCCATCACCAAAAATAAAACAGACACAACCACCAAACCCAAGATTTGAGACAGTTACGAGGTCTGTCAGGCTCCTTCCCTACTGTTTCTGGGACAGATATCCCTGCCAACTGTCCATGATGCTTTTCAGGGTGAGCAGGGTGGAAAAGCTGCCTATTCCTAAAGAGGGGATGCTCTCACACTCTCCCCATATGGACAGGATTGGTGAGAGCAGAGGAGAAGTGGGAAGGTGGGAAGAGGAGCAAATCCAGGTATCCTTAAGCAACAGCTCTGTCATTCCCAGGTTTTTGTTATTCCTCAGGTTCTTTTGGTCTTACTGATACCTAGCTAGGCAACATCTTGTTACTTTAGAAAGGGCTAACGGAAAAAATAACCTTTAAATGAAGCCTCTTCTAATTTATTATGTGTCTGTTTTCATTCCTTCCTGGATTCAAGAGCAGATAGGACTAGGCATTACAGCTGTCAAACACCTCCTTTACAACAGAATTAGGAAAGGAGATCTTGATCGTAAAAAGAATGAAAGCCTCATCAAGCCAAGAAAAAAATGGCAGGAGAGAGAAAACAGAAGGTTCTATCAAAGGCAGCAGCTATGGCAACAATCACAAACAGAGAAGGAAAGACATCCTAAGCTCCTTGCTCTTGCAAAGGCAAGAGTTGATCTTGTTGTTGATCCAGACTCTGGCTTTCTGAAAGCTCAAGTATTTCTTTTGTAGTTCTTTCAGGAGATTTTTGTGTGAAGAAGTCCCTGCACTCTCAGCAGAGATCGGGAGCTAAGGGCCCTGCTAACCCTCTCCTTGCCAGCAGCCACCTTCAGCCCCACAGCTGCCAAGAAGGGCCAGAGCAGCTCTTGGGCCCCTCAGACCTGGAGAGCCTTCCCATAACACCCTCTCTTTGGGGCTGGCTGTGATTTCCCATTGCAAACACAAGCTCTTCCAGCACTCTCAGTGTTGGGTGGTGGGACAGACCTGACTCATACTGCAGGGTCACCTTCCACCACTCAAAGCTACTGTCCTGCAACCACCTCCAACCTGGAGGCATGGCAGACACTGGAGGATTTTCCCTCTAAGGCTGCATCCTTATGGAAAAGAGTGATGAAAAGCCTGGGAAAAGAGTGTGGGATTCCCCACCCTCCATCCTGTTCCCTCTTCTCTGCTTGCTGCTACACAGGACTGCAGGGCCCTGCCAGCCACACGTTCCCAAGCCCTGGGGCAGGAGGGAGAAGGATGAGGAGCAGGGCACAAAGATGAAGTTAGGCAAGGCAGCTGAGCCTTGCAGCTGCTGTGGAATGAGCTGAATTGCACCTCACAGCAGTAGCCAGGACTATGCTCGAGCTTTCTTTGCTTCACGCTCAGCATCCCTATATTCCAAAAGCAGTTTTCCACCAAGGAAAACAGGGAGGGAAATAAATTGAGAGCCTTGTCTTACTTTTCCATGGCACAGGACAAGGAGGTATCACCTCACATTGCCAGAGGGCCAGATTAGATGGATATTGGGAAGAACTCCTCCTTTATGAGGGTGCTGAGGCCCTGGCACAGGGTGCCCAGAGCACCTCCAAGTGTCCAAGGCCAGACTAGCTGGGACTTGGAGCAACCTGGGATAGTGGAGGTGTCCCTGCCCATGGCAGGGGGTAGGAATGAGATGAGTTTTAAGGTCCCTTTCAACTCAAAGCATTCTGCGATTCTTTGATTCTCAAAATTCCAGCAAACAGCTGCACTTTTATGTACACAGAGAAGCATATACACGTCAAAGACACCATTTTTGCCCACTCCAGGAGATGCAGCAGGAGTGTGAAGTACATCAGCACATTATTTAAGTACACTGATTCCATTAAACAGAGCCATTTGTTTTCATCTTCACTGCAAACACATCTGCCTAAGTGCTCCAGCTCTCCAGCTTCACAGGGTGCACATGGAGTTTGGAGCATTATCCCTAGGGATTGTGTGCACTTGGAAGAAAGGCAAAGAGTTACAGCAGTTGTTAAGGGAAAAAAAAAAGGGTAGTCAAGCCTTTACTAGTCTGACAGTTCCTAAAATAATGTTGCTTCCCTGAAGAATGAACGTGCTTATCTCTGATCTACAGAACCTGACTGAAAGACTGCTTTTCCCTTGCCAGAAGAGTGTCCTTAGAAGTTTCTGAATGCCTGAGCAGAACTGCTGGACCCTGCCAGAGGACTTCATGGCATAAGAAGGCTGCAAAAAGCCACCTCCTCATACATGAAAAGACCCCTTACATAATTTAGAGGATATACATTAAAAAAGAAGTATTCAGAACTGTATGTGGCCATCTCATTATTTCATGGAAAAGCACACATACTAAAATCTTGAACTCTGAAGTGTTCCTTCCTCCTCCTTCTTGGTTGCTTCTAATGAATATTTTGAACAAAACCCAGCTTCTACCTGGAATTTGTAACTCCCTGAAAACCACCATTATTAGGCAGCGTGAACTGTGTGCATGGAGCTCTGAAAAGCACAGCAGTTTGCTGCCTATTGGAGAGATCAAGGATTTATGAGTAGTTACAGAGGGAAAAAATCCCCTATGCAAATCATTGTATTTATGTGGTAAACATCATTATATCAACTTTAGAAGCACACATTTCCCACAAGGAAAAGTTAAACTTCTGTAATTATCTCATAATTAAGCCTTTACTTACAAGTGAGACTAAATCCTTTATCTTCAAATGGCAAAGTGACAGCACAGCTGTGACCATCCCTGCACGGCCATGGGCAAGGCAGGGGCCTGTGATTCCCTCTTTACAGAACCAACGACCTCCCAGCCCAAATCTGGGTGTCTGGAAGCTCATCTGCTCTGTGTACCTGTGCTGGCTGTCCTCTTGCAGGATCACCTCTGCACAGGAGCCTTACCTGAGAAAAAAATTCAGCCCTTCATTTGCTAAACAAAGTTGGAAGGTAAAAAAACCCCTAGATCTTCAAAGTTTCAGCACAAAGAATGCAATTCTCAGAACATAAAACAGCAGGTGGGGCTGGCTTTGTGCTTCCCCTTCCAGTAACTGATTGAAAATAGGAAAACTCAGCATCTTTTGCATTGTGTACCATGCCTGTACAGCCCCCACACTACTGAAGGATTACAAGTATCCAAGAATTTAGAAGAGAGAAAATCAGTATTAATGTAGCCTAAATTTAACAGAATACTTCCTGAAACAAGCAACTCCTCCTGATTCCAAAGGACGTTATCGCTTTCCACGGCACTTTCCTGAATCAGGGCCTACCAACAAGGCTGCAGAAGGGAGATTATATTTTGGCAATGTTTTTTTTTTGTTCAGCTTCAGCTGTCAACTAACTAGCATGGAGCAGAGCAATCCAATAGCACAGCTTTCCTTCCCAGGTAACCATATTCCCACTCCTAAGCATCCCTTTGCTACATCTGCAAGGCAAGTCACAAATTTCTCCTGGCAGCCAGTTACTGGATGAGCCAGGACATTCTCAGTTTCCTGCCAGCACAAAGAGGCATGTGCTGCTGTACAGCCAGAGGAAAAAAGGCTTTCAGAAGTCTCACCCCAGGCTCTCAGCACACAGCATTAAGGTCACATCTAGCTGTGTGTCAGGCAGCCTCAGTAATTCCCAGCTCTACTGCAAAGGGACATCTCAGCCCAAAAAAAAGCCCTCACATCTTGGGGAAGAAAGGCACAGGCAGTGCAGATGGATGCTGTGTGCTAGAGGCAAGTCATGCAGCAGATCCTGCTCAAATCTGTGCTGCACAACACGGCCAGCTCTTGGAGGGAAGGGCTCCAAAAATCCTGAGCCCGAGCTTGAAGTTCTGTATTTAAGAATGTGACAGCAAGGAGGACGAAATTCTGAGAGCAATTTCTCAGCTAGACCACAGAGTTTTCAAATCCATTAGACAACTTCAGATGCTTTCTGCTGCTTTAACCTTTAGCCCCTTTTAAAAGCTGGAAAGGTCACATCTCAAATGAGGCAGAACAGTGTGAAACCAGGAGCCTCTCTACTACACAGCCAGCTGAAGAGGAATAAATTATTGGAATATTCTGTCTATTCCAGAAGAAAACATTGGTAGATCAGTTTACAAACAAGTCCATAAATCTGTATCTTACATTTTAATCTCAGTAAGAGACCAGGAAAAGAAAAATGATAGGGCTTGGATTATGCAAATCATGGCTTCTAACAATCTGTATTGTATATTCCTCCCTTTGTCTTCAGGATTTCCTGGAAAATAATAAGATGCGGTGGCAGAGAAGATTTCAACCCCACTGGAAAACAGAGGCTCACCTGTAACTTTGGCCACTCAGTGTTAATTATCAGCTACACAACTTCTCCAAGGAGCTTTTCCAATACCTGGGCCTTAGGCAAGCACCATGTGGGGTGAGGACACCATGCCAGGGAACCACTGAGCAGCACAAAGGCAGAGCTCTGGGGGGATTGGAAGCTGCTGTCTCCAGAAGCAGCAAGGCAGGAGCTAATTAAAATCCTGTGTGGGAGCCTGCATGAGGTGTATGAGAGCACTGGGCACAACAGGCTTTGGATGTGTGCCCACGTGCAGAAACACTCTATTTAAAGTGACAGCACTTTGGGGAAGCAAGGCAGCATTCAATTCCTCCTCTAAAAAAACACTCCCTTCCCTCAGCATTCAAAAAGGAGTGGCCACAGGTTTCCAATGTTCTTGTTTGACTTAAGGGACTCTGAGATTTCAGAGGTCACAGACTCATCAAGGCACAAGAAACAGAAGCAAATAAAAAACATTTATCCTTTAGCCCACATCTAAAGACAAAAAGAAAAAAAAAATCAGATTATGAAACAAACCATTTGCTTCCTTATTTCTCTTGGGGGGAAGCTAGACTTCAAAAAAGGTGGGGATTAGGGCAAGACGCACAAATTCCCAGTAGGGGTGGGCAGAGTGAACCCAGCAGCGAGGAGCCCCCTGGCCGTGTCCCCAGCAGCACTCACCTCGCGGTACTCATAATAGATCTTGTCGTACTCGGTGCCGCCAATGGTGATCTCGGGGACGAAGCGCGGGATGCACACGGAATCCAGCACTCCAGCCTTGTCCTGCACACTGAAGGGAAAAGGAGCACTCAGTTCACACCCTGCCCCAGCAACAGCCAAGTATGGTACCCAGAGAAGCTGTGGCTGCCCCATCACTGGAAATATTCTGAACCAAGCTAGATGGAGCTGGGATGGAGCAACCTGATCCAGTAGAAGGTGCCCCTGCCCATGGCAGGGGGTGGACTGCCAGGGCTTTAAGGACCCTGTCAACCCAAACCATTCTAGGATTCATTATCATCATTCTATAATTAAAGAGCTACTTTTCTGTTAAATAAAGCTGCCAAAGATTTGGGCTCTTTTCCAAACATTTATCCTTCTTACAAATCTATGATGTATTGCCCCTCATCCTTGCCTCCAGTTTGTTCCTGCTCCAATTTCCTGCTTCTCCATTTCCCCTCCAAGGTTCATCTCTCTTGAAGATGCTCCATCATTCCTGGGACCCTTCTCCATGAATCCTCTCTGGCTTTTTTGCTTTCTATAAAAGCAGTGTAAATAACAGTGGTTTTATTGAATCCCACACACTGCCTTGCTAAATTCCCATCCTAAATGGACCAGTACTGAGACAGTGAGAGGGTCTGGAAGGAGACAGTGCCTCTAGCACCCTGTCTTGGAATACCTGGAGGAATTGCAGCAGGTCCAGTGATGGATCTCAGGATCCACCACTCTGCACAGCACCAGCACTTCAGATATCCCAAATTTAAAACGCCTGAGAAACTGCTAGAAAGCCTCCTGCTGCCTGTGGTTATCCACAGGCCGACAGTGCCACCTGGACGTGGCTGGCAAAAACACATCCCTTTCCAGTCAGCACTGACCAAACCCTAAATCCAACATCAAAAACTCTGCAATTTGGTTTGTTTTCAGTGAATTACATTTCTCAGCAAATACTGACATGCACATCAAGCACATGCCCTGAGCAAAGCAAAGTTCATCGCCTTCAAGCAATTATTTTTACCCCCAAATCATAAATTTTGGGACCATTCCTCTCAGCAGTGAAGAGTTCCAAAAAGTGAACTGGTCTGCTCACATACCCTGATATTCACTCTGTAAATTATCCCACTAAAGACAGATTTGTAAGGAAATACAATAATCCAGTCAAAGATCAGAAGGTGAGGATAAATACTATTTTCCAAGATCACGATCAACAGCAAAGATGCTTCCTATAAACAATAAGAACATTTAACTGCAACAACATTAAATGTGTATTTCACATGCTGGAAGGCACACAAGGGAGTCCAGGCAGATATAAAACATAACATCACACAGGGAAATAAGGTTTTGTGGCCATCCACTCTGCAGTCAATCCACTCCTTCCTGAATCTCAGCCAAATGGCCATTTGGAAAGGACAATTCCCAGGCACAATTAATTTTAGTTAAGGGCCAAATGACCAACTTACTGCTCCCAAAACTTATCTGCACAAGAAAATAATGAAAGCTACCGATGGCTTCTCCATGTTCTCTGCACTTTCAGAAATAATTTGGAATACTAAGCAAAAGCACACCCATTGCCACAACAGTGTCTAACCACAAAACCACAGCCATTTGCCAGGACTAATTCCCTGCTCAGCAGGAAGCATTTACACACACCTTTTATGTTTCTTTCATTTTCTTTGTCTCCCCCAGCATAAAATTGTCACTATTTATTATTTTCTGACCTTTTACCAGACTTTCCTGAAGGAGCTCTCAGGATGCATCACCTTGCTAAAGTTGCAAGGTGGGGTAAGGGAAGGAAACAGGTTAGAAAAAAACTTAATGAAGCAAACCAACAAAAACCACCTGAGCTTTCATAGCCTGGGCTGTGATTTCTCAACACCGGATGCTGGCATAGTCACAAAAACCTCAAGTGACAAGAGAGACCTAAAAGCCAACACCACAAAACCATTCCATAGAAGTTCTATGTTGATAAAGGAAATTAATATTCTTCCTTCTGCCAAAGGGACTCAACTTCCCTCATTTAGCCAGGCAGAACACATATGGCATGGCCAAGGTGAGGCACAGCCACTCCCTTGATGAGCAAACACTCAACATCAGCATCAAAGACAAAAAAAAATTCCAAAAAAAAAGCAGGTCTGCAAGAAAAGGCGAGAAGGTGCAACAACAGCTCTTCAAACCTAGAAAAGCCACTGCAAAGAAGAAATCACAAAAGAAGTGTTTCAACTGCAGCAAAAAGATGGGGTGGACAGGGCTTGGAGCAACCTGGGATAGAGGAAGGTGTCCCTGCCCATGGCAAGGGGAGGGATGAAATGGGCTGTTAAGGTCCCTTTCAACCCAAACCATTCTGGGATTCTATGATTTTACGATGAAAAGAGAACCAAGGTGCTAAAGAAAATAGCTTCTAGTGCCAGAAGTTTTACAATTAATAGTTCATAAGATTTTTGGAGTCTCCATGACAGAAGTTTCAAAGCCTGGTCCAACACACCTCTTGTCAGCCCTTCTAGTCCTGCTGTTTGCAATCAGACATTTAAACAGGGACACTTTTTCCCCTTGCTAGGCAAAGCTACACTGGGAAGCAAAGCCACAGGGTCTCTGTCCCTCACTGCAGGTTCTGAAGGAGCTGCAGGGACAGATCAGATTTAGTTGTGCAGTTGTCTGATGCAACAAGCACAGCAATTTCCCCCTGAGCTGATAAATAACACAGGCAAGGCTACACAGCCTGAAGCTCCTCCTCCCAAATGCGATTGGTTTTGTAATACATGTAGACAGCCAAATGTCACTGGGAAGGGCCCAGATAAAAACATGCCTGAAACGGTGCAGTGGCAGCAGAGGAGCTCCCTGAGACATTTAAAAAGCCAGAATGGTTTCTGTTGGAGAGGAAGGGAAGATGTGAAGAACATCGTCTGGAAGACACCTCCAGCTTCCAAGCCACAAATGCAGCCCTTTTTAACCTTTTACCAAGATCCCACAACCATGCTGTCAGAGCAAGGGAGAGCACTTAAGGGCAGGCAGGGAGATAAAAGAGATCATTATGCAACTGATTGCCCACGGGTTGGGCCCACCGGTTTGATTAGCTGCATTAATCACTCAGAGGCCCTGCTGGGGTTTCCATGCATTAGATCCTATACATGTGCAATAAACGGTTTTCCTCAGTCCTGCTCACTCATCCCAGTCACCCAAAGGTACAAGCTGAGGGTGGAAGAGAACAGCAGGTATGACAGCCCCAAGAGCTGGGAGGTCAACAAAGGAAGCAACTGAAGATGGGAAACCAAACAGGGCAGAACTTTGATTAGATATTAGGGGAAATTTCCTCACGGGCAGATTGGTCAGGCATTGGAACAGGCATTGGAGGAATCACTGTCCTTGGAAGTGTTCCAGAGACATGTGGGTGTGGCACCTCGGGACATGGGCTTGAGGTGGGCTCAGCAGCGCTGGGAGAATGGTGAATTCCATGATCTCAGAGGGCTTTTCCAACCAAAACCATTCTAAATAGCTGTTGGAGCCTGCCAGGAAGACCCAGGAGAGGGCAGCATGTGCCTGCATATGAGCTGGCACAAGGAACCTGTGCCAGGAAAGCGAGAAAACCACTTTCCAAAGGAAAAATTGCCATAGGAACAGGACTCCTGCACATCTGTGGGGACCACAGGCTCTTTGCTACTTGGGCGTTGGAAAAAGGGAGAAAAGCATCAACTTCAGGGTTCACAGATTTACACCTGGGCATTGAATCCAGCATGCAATTCCAACACTGCCAATCTGGTGCAGGCTCCCTGCCTTTCTGGAGTTACCATGGGGAAAAATCATATCCAAACACACACTTTTACAGTCTCTTCCCAGGCTGCCTGAGACATTGCCTAGTATTCCCTCACTCAGCTGAGCGAAGCATGAGCTCAAGACTGGTGTAGAATTTGTTGTCATCCCTTTATTGATGCTCTTGACAGCCCAGCACAAAAAAAGATTCAAAAACAAACCCCAGGAGCTGGGCTTGATGCTCAATGTGGGTCCCTTCCACACAGGATATTTATGATTCTGTGGTTTAAATAAGCAGCTTATTGCATTCTAAGATCTTCAAACAACTCCATGGTTTTGCCAAAAGAATAAATAATTTATTATTACCTACAGTGACAAGAGCCTTGTGCATTAGACTCACCCCCCTCCAAGGTTCAGTGAAGAATTCGGTCCTTAAAGCAATTTATTCCCTTCTAAAACTGTGAAATAGAATTTTCATACAGTATCTTAACACACCTCTCTAATTGTAACATTTCCTTCAACTCCTTCCTACTCATAACAATTAGTAATCCTTTCCTCATACCTGCATTAGTAGTGCAGAGCTATAGGAAAACAAGCAACTTATTTCCTCTCTGAAAGGAAGTCTGATTATGATAATTTTTAGATGTTATCCTCCAATTACTACACAAAGTAACCTCATCTTTGACACATAAAATGCACCCAAATCATGACTTGATCCTCTCAGACACCACCCAGCACTGCTCTTCTGCAATTTATCTTCACTCCTTGATAGAAAAACCATACAATTAGGAGCATTATCTCTATTTTCAGGACGTATTTAAAGTAACAGCACAAAAAGTAAAATGCAAGTACTATCACAACTCTGCAAAAGAAGTTTAACTTGCTTCTCCAATGCCTGTCACAAAGACAGAAACTTAGGGGCATATACTCAATTTAAAAATCTGTGTTTCTATTAACCTGTGAGATGACCAGGAAATAAAGAAAATAATAGAACTCTTATGTTTTGTTTTGAAAATGTAACTATACTGAAATTTCCACCTGCACATTCAATATGAAGATGAAATTGCAGCAAAATGGGGAGCCTGTCTCACTTCTGGTATTAACAGCCTTACAAGTACAGCTATATTCTTTATATACATATTTTCATTTTATATAAACAAACTGACAAATTAAACAGTATACATTTGCAAAGAATTATTAAAATCAAATTAAATTCTATTACAACAAGTTATTTTCCAGTGTCTGCGTCTGATCTCTTCCAACTGGGCAGACAAGGATCTTCAACAAAAACCACTCAAACTTGTCTGGAGCCTCTTGTCTCAACAATCAGCAGCAAAAATGCTACACCACATTCCAGTGCCAAGCATCAATATTACACAATGTAACCTCACCTTTGAAAACTCATGGCTTTGACCATTTTCCCTGGGATTTAATGCCAAGAATTGCTCAGTGGCTGGATAATATCACACTTACTGAAGTCTCAAGTGATGGAAAGAAACATCATCTTGTTCCACCCATGGCCCCTTGTCAAACTTCAGGTACTCTATGTCTTCAATTACCTGGAATCAGAAAAGAAAGCTCACTAAGGGGTGGTTTGATCCAAAAATCAATGAAATAATCAAAACAGGTTATAAAACAAATGAGAAACGCTTCACTGATAAAGCTGTACTTAATAAGCCAAATGTCTAGAGATAACATGATCATCCCCCAGATCTACTTCTGGAGGCTCTGGCCCTGCCAGAGTACTGGGCACACACGTGGGGGATCTCCTAATATCCTGTGCTTTCAGCTTTGGATGGCAGGGAATAAACTGGCTGAGAGGTGCCTTGTTGCCAAATTCTTACCAGATCCAAGACTTTCTTCCTTAACTTGCCACTGGGGTTGAAAAGCCAAGAAGACACAACCTCACCCCTGAGGGAGAATAAGCAACAAATGGAGGCAAGTCTAAATTTAACTCCTTTTTGTTACAAAAATAAAGTTTGGTTGGTTTTATTCCCAGAGAAGCTCAGTAACACATTCTCTGAGACAGGCAGGGGAGCAGATGTGGCATTTGCCTCAGTGCTGTGTGGTTCACAGCACAGAAACAAAGGCACATTTCAGGCTGGAAAACTCAGGCCTACAGGAGCTGCAGTGATGAGTCCAAGGGCTTAGGATTTCACCATCCACCACGACCCACCCATGCATGAAAGGAAAGGTAACTCACAGCTCAGAACTCTTCAAATAAGCAATGCCAGCTCAGCAAATCATTCCTTCACCATCCCCAAGCCTATCAATCCCTGGTTTGATCTTCACTTACAGCCTGGCTCCACCAGAAAACAGATCTTTGCTGACCCACGAGGTAATTGCTTATCACACCTGGCTGTCTAGAGCTGAGGGAAACCTGCTCTGGTGTCAGGAAAAGGCACTTCAGGTGCCTGATGAAATGGAGACAGCACCTTGGAGCAACCTGGGAAGGAGCAGATTGTTACAGCTCCAAACATCCCTTTCCAGAGACCTTTCCATAGGGAAATGATAAAGCTGAGGTCATGACCAAATTCCTGGCACACTGGCAACCCATTGACAGGTGAACCCATGTCAGTGATGAAGTGACAGAACAATAAAAGAAAAATCCTTGTGTTATTTAAATACACTGTAATTATTCCCTGCAAACACTAAATCCCAGATATTACCACTTAAAAAATTATACCCAAGTGCTATTACAAAGCAGCCTCGACTATAAAGATCCACTCTGACCAGAACTGGTAAGAAATTTGGACATGACTGAATAAACACTTTTGAGGCACAAACTGCTGCAACATAACTCCAAGACAAGAGTAAGAGAGGTATAAGTTAAGTTAGTTCAAACAGCCATTATTTCTTTGAATTATTTAACTGACACGCTGATCACAAGCAATTCCTTCTCCACAGCAAAGCTTTGGAAACTCTCTGAACCTGGTAACAGTACTAATCACAGAGTTGCTACAATGGGCTCAAAATGTGCTACAGGGGGAAAGGAATCTGCCTTCAAATTAGTTTTGCTTACTGTTACCATCACTTGAGAAGGTCTCTCTCCCAGCAGCTCCTTAAAAATGGCATCGGTTTCACAACCAGGACAGAAGAACAACTTCTTAATTTATAAGGAATGCCCTGGCACCCCCAGGAATTAGTAGCAACTATCCAAGGCTTAAAGAAAATTAAACCTAGAGCTAACTTTGTATTCCCAGTTTTACTCTCAAGCTAAACAAGTTTGAAACATCCTAATGAAGCTCACTTCAGCACTCATTACTCCTTCAGCCACTATAACCAAAGTTAATTACAACAGGAAACCCCAACTGACCTTTTTAGGACACTTAAAAATAATTTCTAAGCTGTGTATGCATGCTCTGAACAACCCAGAAGTTATTAAACTATAAGGCCATAAAAACATTCAGCTCCCAAATCCCTAAGCAAACAGATTGGAGTGGGCTAATGAACACTGCTGTCTATCAAGAGGATACACCTGTGTAAACACACCTTACAAGCCAAAGCTCTCATGCCAATCCTTATTTCCAAATTTCTTCTGTGTCATCCCAAAGAGAAACTGAATCTGAACAGAAAAGGGGGGGAAAAAACAACCAAATTCTTCCAAGTATCAGTATATACCACCAACACCCAACATTGACAATGACAACGACAACATCATGGGCTGGATAATCTTACAGGGTCTTTTCCAACCTTAATCATTCTGAGGCATTACACTTTAACTTCCAAATAATAATCCTTCCCCTAGTCCAGATTTGTCCAAGTTAATTAAGGACTCCACTGGTGCATCTGATGACCCTATTCAGAGCGATGACAAGATTGGTGAGCTCAAGAGAGTCGCTCCTTGAACAGTAAGAGCTTTAGACTCACTTTAAACTCTGATTTAAAGGATTAAAATAAAACCTCTAGTAATGGGGTTTACTACAACAAAATATAGGGAGCAAACAACCTGCTTTATTCTGACCGCTTGAAGATGTGTCCAGAGAGAATGACAGGGGAAAAAACCAGACATTTAACCCCCATCCCAACTTTCCTTTAATTCACCGAGTACCATCTTGAAACACTACAGCTCTCAACTCCTATTCTTGCTTCTATGTTGTTATCTGGAAAAAATATATTAATTGGTCCAGATTCTCTATATTCACATCACAACCTCAGCTTTTTTGTTCATTTCAGACTGATTTTTTGTGTATTTTTTCTATTTATTATCTGCTGTCACACTGAAGCCACCAGCCATTTTTTAGGGGTATAAACCCATGCTGTCCCACAGGTCTACTGGTTATTAATGACAACCTTTATTATCAAGTGCAGGAGCACCCAAAAATCCATCCAGAACAGCAGAGGACCAAGAACGTGGCACACAAGCCTGTTCTTATAAACGCAACCAAAAGGCCTTAGAGACAAAGAGAAGTGCACCTCTGGGGGAAAATGGAGTGTTAATTTTAGGACCAGGGAAGTCCATTTTCTGCTTCACACAGTCATATAACCAGAATGCTGAAGGACACCTCAGGCAAAAATGTAATTTTAGTCTGATTAGGGGCAGTTAAATATTAAAATACATACTCTGAATATGCTAATAAGCTTAATGAGGTACAGGCTACCACACATATGTATGTATTACTCAACTCTCTGCCAAGATCACACTGCATATAACCTCGGAGGAGAGGGAGTTTGGGCTGTGTATAAGTAGGGTAAAAATTCCATCTCATTAGGATGAAGACCCAAAAAGCCCTTGGAGACAGCCCATGGGTAATTCTCCTCTCCCTTCTCCCAAGTGAGGATGATTCCTTGTCAAGCTTCCACATAGGATTATTATTATCCAGTTAACATCATATTACTGTTATTAACAAACATCTATCCCTAGAACCTAAATGGGCCTAAAACCTCTTCAGAGTCTCAAAAACCTTGGTGCTCTTTCCCTCAGGGAACAGCAGCTAGATAGGACAGTCAATAATGATGAAGCAAAAGGCTTCTGTTACCCTGCTAATAACCCTCCATGAGAAGGAAAGTTCACTGAACTAAGGGAAATCTATTAAACTTACTCCCAGAAAAGCAAAACTTACCTTCTCCACATCCTCAGCTGCAGTTGCTGTGTACTGCAGAACTTCACTGCTCTCACTGCAAAGAACACAGAAATTGAATTCCCCTAATAAAACTTCCCTACCCATCCTCCCCCTCCCCCACCACTCCAAAAGGAACAGAAGTGAAGTTAAAGGGCATAAACACTGAATCAGAATAACTGCAATTTTTTAGACTGCTCCTAGCTATTGCAATAGAATTCCTATAGCACTTGTGAGATGCTTCTTTGCTGCTGAAAAGTTGCTTTTAAAGGGCAAATGGCCTGGATAGCTATATAACTTCAGCTGGAAAAAATTTTTAAACACCACACATGTGAATTTGTTTTCATTTACTTAATGTGCATACTTGCCCCTATTACAACTGCCCAATCTACTTGAAAATAAGTGAAATTTTCAGTCTAACCCAAAACTGTGGTAGATTTTCCTTTTTTCCAAATGCATGACTAGCTGTGAGTCATTTCAAGAGAAGAATGCATTCATTTATCACTATTTACTCAGGTTGAGCTAGCTGAATGAATACAAATACAGGCAGCATGATCTGTAAGTGTAAAAACATTTTTAAAAGGTAATGTTTCCTGGTTAGAAGATTGTTTTTTCTCATCAGCCAGCAGCCTTTAGAACAAAGGCACTTGCAGAGCAAATCCACAACAGGAGTTCCTACATGAACCTTTCACACCACACATGTTCAGCCACGTTCAACAATAGCTGTTTCCAGCTGGAAAAGTTGGAAGGTCCTGAAATAGCTGCCCAATGTGGACATTATACCAAACATCACAGCAAAGTTTAGGAGCATGGAGAAAAATTCACAGAATCTCAGAACGGTTTGGGTGGGACAGGACCTTAAAGCTCTTCCTGTTCCATCTCCTGCCATGGGCAGGGACACCTTCCACTATACCAGGTTGCTGCAAGTACTGTAGGACCTGGCCTTGGACACTTCCAGGGATGGGGCAGGCACCTGGAATAAGAGATTCTCCTCAATATCAGCCCAAGGGAGAGGTCAGCCTTCAGCAGAGCCTGACACCAGCAGTTGCATTAAGGACGCCAATCAAATCACTTCATCCCATCTCTTGATTTGACTCTGCAGATTATCAGGGCTTCATTAAGAGAAAACAGCTGTTCAGTGACTCTGCAGATTATCAGAGCTTTTCTTAACAGAAAACAGCTACTCAGTGGAAG
This sequence comes from Chloebia gouldiae, assembly GCA_003676055.1. Taxonomy (NCBI): domain Eukaryota; kingdom Metazoa; phylum Chordata; class Aves; order Passeriformes; family Passeridae; genus Chloebia; species Chloebia gouldiae. The sequence goes on along the minus strand of QUSF01000098.1, from coordinate 339,183 downwards.
CAGTGTTGGATACCAAAGAGAACATTACCAATCTTAAGGCTCTGCTCCAGGAAAAGAGAAAAATCAAACAGAACCCAAACACTGTTCCCAATCATCAGGCAGTATCTGCCACAGAACCCAGCTCACAAATCTCACTACCAATAAAAACATTAAAGACATTCATAACAAGTCAACTAGAAAGAATGCATCAATTTTAAAGCAAAAATCCACTATAAACCACTTTAGGCAGCACCAGGCTGCTCCAGTTAAACAGCACAAGATAACAGGAGTTTTGTCCAGTAACAAACTGCTTTTCAAGGAATAAAGAAACGCCAACATGGAAAGCATGCAGGAGTTTGCTCATTAGTCTATAACAATTCTTTTTAGCCTGTGGACCAGATTTTGGGCATTACCAGGAGTCAGGGAATCAAACTAGGCAGGCTAAGAGGTAACAGGGTAGGCACAGCCCTCTGTGCCACTGCCAGCAAACAGTTCAGGCAGCTGTGGCTTCTGCATTTACCCCAGATTGGAGCCACCCTGAGGTCTCTGAGGTGCACAGAGCTGGATTCACACACTCCCAAGCTCCCCCACAGCCAGGGGACAGAGACACAGATCAGTGTGACAGGCCGCTGGGAGCCCATCCGCTGCCAGGATGCCGAGCAGAGGGGGTTTGCCTAAAAGGGACACTGACCATGTACACACAGAGGGCAAGGAGGTGAAATCACAGCAGGATTCATGATTTAGCCTCACTGAACACCACGAGATGCATGTGGGGCTTAATCTGCTCCAGAGAACAAGCAGCAACTTTCTCCACACCAGTGACTGCAGCAGTTTGCCCTCAGGGGGATGACATTCCCAAGGCTTTCCATTCCCTTCCAAGAGCCATGTGCTGGCTGTGGGGACACACGGGGAGGCCACAGACCATACATGCATGACATCAACAGCCCCTGCCTGCATGAGTGACAAGCTCAGTATCGAGTTACTCGCTTCAGTAGCTGGCAGAGCCACCACACTGATCCACCTTGGGAGATGGAGCAAGCCCCAGGGGGACACAGGCAGGCTACCAAACACTCAGGAATCTACTCTGATTTATATCAGCCTCCTACACGCACCAGAACTTACACAGTTAATTCATCTGATACCCTTTGAGAGTTTCCCTTCCAGAATTATGAGGGACTGTAATTGTGCTTTTAGATTATTAGGACAGTTTTAATTTTCCTAGAGCTCTTTTATAAGAACTGGGAGAGCTGGCAAGCTCTGTTTCATTTGAGGTTTGCAGGACACGTTTTAGCTTCCCAGCTAGAGGAAGCCAGGGGAGCCCAGGACGCATGGAATGGCTTCCAACTGTCAGAGGGAAGGGTTAGAGGGGATATCGGGAAGGAACCCGGAAGGAGTCACTGAGGCCCTGGCACAGGGTGCCCAGAGAAGCTGTGGCTGCCCCTGGATCCCTGAAAGTGTCCAAGGCCAGGTCCTAGAGGGCTTGGAGCAACCTGGGATAGTGGAAGGTGTCCCTGCCATGGCAGGGGGTAGTACTGGAAGAGCTTTAAGGTCCCTCCAACCCAAACCATTCTGGGATTCTGTGACAACCAAAAGGACTTTTTGAGGAGAGAAAAGCCCTAAAGCCTTCCAAAAAGGCCCGGGAAAAGCTTGTATTGCATCACTCTCTCTTCAGGTCGTGCAAACACACACAGCCACAGCTGTGGCATTCTGCACACCACTCCTGAACCCATTTTCATCTTCCAACACTGGCATCAGGTTCTGGGATAGCAGAAGTAGCTACACTCACACAGCTCCTATGCTGTGAGTGCAGCACTGCTTTACAAGGGCACTATTCTGTACCCTGCAGCACAAGGAGGATTTTTTCACATGATTTGTTTGATATTGGCAGAGATTTTAAGGTTTGCACACATTTTTGCTCAAAGACCTAAGAGGCAAAACATTTTGGTTTGCTAACCTGATCTCTGGTAGGAAGGTCTTCTTGTAAGCGTCCTCAATGCTCTGAAGATAGGAAGGAGATACCTTTTTCTCATATGGCTACAAACAAATAAACAGAAAAAGTTGTGGAATTAACTTTCTTTTCACACAAGCACAGACTCCAAGGTCTGCTCCACCACCTACCAAGGACTCACTCTGGGATAAACAGTCAAACATCCAAGTGAACCACATGCACATCAATGAAAGTTTCAAAGAATTAAGAGTTTTATTAGGTGTGTTTGGAATTCCTTACATGCCATAAAATATCTAGAGCAGCCCCCAGCTATTCAAGGACTGATTGATCCTTGCTAACTACACATTCCAGCAAACTGTAACAGCCACCCAGAAAACAGGAGAAGACTGTCCGAGTCCACTTTTTCCATTGGGAGGCCAAATTTGCACCTATTTCCAGAGTTTCAGACAAGTGCATGGGCAAACACCCACTCCAAACTCCTGAGAAATTTCATGGATATCATCCCTGCTGTTAACCAGTTCACTTCCCACACAGTGTACTTTCAATGCCACATTTGCAAAACACCAGGAATTTCTTTCATCTACTATGTATTCCCCAAACAAATCCTACAGAGCTCAGCACTGCCACCGACCCAAAAAGTTACAAGCTACATCAGCAATTTCTGTCCAAAGGTTTCAAAAATGCCACTGATTTTCATGCTCAGAAGGGCTAAGAACTCACAGGTTCCCCAATACATGAAGAACTTCTTAACTGAGAACTTTTTCCTAATAAATGAAACCCTTCTTTTAATCTATCTGGTCTTCCAGAGTTAAACTGCATTTCCCATAGCTTTTCAACAAGGCAAGACAAACATTTTTGAATCCTCATAACACATCTGCAAACAGCTACAAGTACACATCTAAGTATCAAAGAAAGAGGGGAAAAGAAGCCCAAATTACAAACCTTACTTAGATGAGTCATTCCCCAAAAGCACCCTACAGCTTTCCTGAGCCAAGACTAGCTCAAAAACGCAGTGATTTGCTGGATTTCAGGGAGTTAAGTGAACCTTCTGATCCCAGGTGACTCACACATGAACCCCGGCACAGAGGTGAGGAAGCAGTCAACTGGGAAGCAGGAGGCAGGGATCCCAGCTGGGCTCCTGTCACTCAGGAATAATAAATATATCATCTCTAAGTGCACTGCAATCAGCACATCACCTGCCCACAGCTTCTGAAGTGGCACCTACACAGCCAAGTATAAAAATTCACCTGCTCTTAAAACAATTTCTCATTCTACAAATGACAACATATCAATGCAGTCACACAAAAAGTTGATTTTTGCCTTTTTAAAGCAAGCATACAAAGAATATCCCCAGAGTCACCACCACCACACAGATCTCACACCTCAGAGGACAAGCAACTCCCCAGAAGCAGCATTCAGCAGCAAACCCCACGGGACTCCACATAAGGAGTGATTACAACAGACATTAGCAGGCAGCAATTGTGAGAGACAAGTAATAATAAAGATAAAAGATAAATAGGCAATAATTGGAGATCAAATTACCTTGCCTTTCTCTTGAATCCTCTTCTGCACTTCTGGGACAGGCACATCTACATAAATGACCAAGTGAGGTGGCAGCAACTCAGAAATGCTGATCTCCTTGACCTCTTTGTAGTGATCAAGGCCTGTGTAAAACACAAATAAATCACATTCCCCACCTCTGTATTTGCAGTCTCTTCTTCTGGGCTCACAGAGTAAGCTTTTCCTCTAACAGAATTCAGGAATTTTATAGAAAAACTATCTCCAGAAAAGTTCCATGCACTGAGATCTAAGAATCTAAACCCAGTTGTAGCAAAGGACTTTATTCCTGACTCAGGTTTACAGGAATCTCAGCTTTTCCTCCACCATTTAGAGACAATAAGCAGCAATAGCTCTAATCAATATATCTGTTCCCCAAGGATTCCAGTACAATCCAAACTGTGATTCTGTATTAAATTGTGGATTGCTGGGCTTTGCTGCCTCAGCAATGCAGACACAGGTCATTATAATCAGCTCTCAAAGCCATCCAGTAACTTACAGCAGGTGGCAAGAAACAAATATACACCTCTTAAACCCAACAGCAAAAACAGGAGGCAGTCAAGAAAACAGTTATGTCCACCTCAGGAGCAGCCAAAAGAACAGATTTGCTAAGAAGATGCAGCAACAGCTCAGGAGCTCAGTGCCCATAACCCCAAACCAAATCACTCAGGTCGGGAGGAACACCCCCAAACCACCGGTTCAACCACTCTGCTGAGAACTCCACTCACAGCATTCTAAATATCTCCAGGGGGGAGATCCCAGGTGATTGGCACCAGGATTTGACTCTTTACAGCAGAAAAAGGGTTTTTCCTTACAAATGAAATGTTTTGCCTTTCAATTCGTGCCCTTTATCTCTTGTCCTCTCACTGCCACTGAAACCAGACTAGCTCCACTCAGCAACATACAACATATGAACACTGAACACTTAAAGGAATCCCTCCTTCCAAGCAGGAATGTTTTGTTTCTTTTTTAAAGTTAACTACTGGACTTCTGAAAGATTATGGCCAAACAGCCTCCTTTTGCTAGCAGGAACTCACATCTCTTGTGGACATATCCCTGCTTTAACATGGCATCCAGGAACACGAAGTCACTGTAGGGAGAGCGCTCCAGCACCACGCCTTGACCTGCAAGGGAGAAAAGGCTCCAGGTTGGAACAAAAGGAGCTGCAAGGTCCCTTCCAGCCCAAACCATTCCATGATTCCCCAACCTGTGCTGAGCAGATGCTCCAAGGCATCGGCGTACTGCAGGACACGGTTCCCAAAGATCCAGGACTGCAGGCGGTACGAGTGCCCATCGGGAGACTTGGGTACCATGTAGAACTTCTCCAGGTTACAGAAACCACTAAACTTCTCAGGCAGCAGCTTGCCATCCCCTGAGAGCCTGTCCTGGTAGTGGATGTCTGCCTCAGGGAAGTACTTCATTCCTAAGCAGAGAGGAAACCCATAGCAGAAATAAGCTGTGTTCATTTGCAGCACACACCTCCTCAGCTACTGAACACACAGCTGTTCCTTGAACAGCTCCCAAACAGCCCCAGCTCCCCTGGCTATCACAGCAGAGGGCAATGACCCCAACTCTGAGCTCTTCCAAGTACATCCATGTGGAAAACCCAGACTCTCTGGCAGCATGGTGAGTACACAGACTCCATTAGAAATGAAGCTTCACTCACAACAAATCCTCGTCCCAAACCTCACCAACATCATCCACAGACCCTCCCCACTCCCTCCAGCATTTCCCAGTCAGGAACTGCTGCTCTGGTGAACTTCCTCTGCACAAGAACCACGATTAAACTCTGCCAGCTCTCAGGGAAATGGACAGAGTGAGACATACCCAGTTTGTCTGCTATTTGCTGGGCCAGCTTGCCCTTCCCAGAACACAGATTCCCCTCTACTGTAAAGACTTTGCTGTGCTCTGTGAACTTCTTGCTGGTCCTTTCTCCCAACATATAGGCCAGCCACCCATACTGCAGGCTCTGCTCAGGGCTGGTGTGGATTCTTGCCTGGAGAAAAACACGTGGAAATCAGCATGTTTGGAGGGGTTTTTCAGCTAAAAACACTCTTTCTTCAGACACACACACAGGACACACTGTTATGCATCTAATACAAGTTTTTAATCAGCAACCTTAGCAACTGCAGCAGTGGTTAGGCAGGGAAGTTGTTCATGAAATCAACGGCTGAGAAGACAGAAAACATGGAACAATTTTCAGTCTGAAGGCCAAATACAAAATACACCCAGAGTTGCAAAGAGAGACTACACATTAGACTTTTGCTTGTACTTTGTGTGGTTTTGGGCACATAATGACACTAACTAACACCCACTCTCAGGAGAGTTACAGCTTCATTTCAATATGGCTTTCAATACACGACTTCTGAGAGGAGGCAAGAGGGACCCACCTGGGCTATGGGGCTGAAGCAGAGACTGTCTGAGCCCTTCTCAGAGCCTCCCAGACCCCGACAAACATTGTACAAACCTCATTCTGAGCAGTGCAGTGACCTCCCTTACACGGGGCCGTTCATTTCTATTTAACACGCCTTTCCTCGCAGCACTACTGCCCACAGCCGCAACCGAAGGTCACCGCACTCCACTCTCCGGCATTTGCTCCAGTCTACCTCGCATTCCGCCTCTCCCAGCTCCCTGCCGGCAATGTCCCTTCTCAAGGACCTGCCCGCCCCGGGGAGAGGCATCTCCGGCCCCCAGCTGTCTCTGCTCACCCCCCCAGCAGGACGGAGCTCCCGACACAGCCC